>WOGP01005220.1:0-13323 GCA_015342065.1 Leptinotarsa undecemlineata
GATATCATTCACATGAGTTCTACTTTAAATGAATGGTAACAAATTGCACTCACACGGAACACTGTCATCATGTATACCAGTGAGGTCATTTCACCGTTCCTTTTTACTGATATCAAAAACCTTATATTGAAACACCCGGCACTAGCAAATAAACATTGAACACCTGGATGGCAAGAAGATTTATGGACTTCTGGCAGAATCCTCTAGAATTGGTTCACTCCAAGGCCTTTATTCACCCTTCGAAGCTTGATACCAAACAGTTGTTGAACTACAGTAGGGATGAACTACGATGTCTTATCAGGCCTTGTTACAGGTCACTGCGATTTGAACCATCATATGCAGAGACTCGGACTATCGGAAAATGATGAAACAGCAGAGCACATACTTTCTGCCTCCCACACTGTGGATCGGATTAGGTTTTTAGAGTTCGGCAGAGCCTTACTGTTACCATCTGTTCTGAAAGACCACTCACTTAACAAACTAATTGGCTTCGTTAAGAAGCTGGGTTTATTTGGATGAGTCTTAATAGGTGTGAGCCACAATAAACCCTTGCGAGTTGCGGTGGAGGTCGAATAGACCTACTAACTTTGGACCTAAACTACAATCGTTTGCGTTTTGTTAATTGCAAAGGGAAAACCAAAATAAACAATTCTGTGAAATTAAATATGTTTTCCGTTAACCAGCTGTCTCCTCCCTTTGAATAACAACCCCTCAAAAATTGTACGAACTAAGGATAAACAAGGTCTTACCTTTCAACGTGCGATTCCTAGCACAGACTGGACAATAAGAAGAAAAACATCGATAGATCAGCCGTAGGGCTTGATTTACGTAAATAAGTAAATTTCTCTGATTTTCAAAACCATGGCAGGTTTGATTATACTGAATACTTCAATTTCTAAAAATTCCATGATATTTGATACAAAAGGGCATGTTGTTCAGTATTCATTTTATGTTTTCTAGTTCAACATTCACTTGGGTTGCAGTATTTGAAATGAACTTTTCACATCAATTATGTGAGGAGTAGATATTTTTCACGACTGGGAGCTTGCAATAGATGTTAAAACGAATTTTTTCAGTTATAAAAAACTAAACCTCGTCGAAATCCGTTCACTCTAATCAAACACTGATCTTCTCTATATTTGTCGTGCATTAGCGAAAAACCAGCGTATCAGTTTTTAATTAAAAGAAAACTCTCCGAACATATACTGATCGTTCCAAAAAATCCCCCTCGTAATAATATTTACTTTTGGTACGGGGTAACAACTCTTAACAATGGGGTGTGTTTTTACAGGCTACTGTGCGTTTTAACTTCATCCCTTTAGGCGGTAAAATGGAAGCGATACGGTTATTGATCCTTGATTTCCGAAATGTTTTTATAGCCGGCTTGTAGTGTGTTAAATAAACAAGGAGATGCTCCGACAAATGGTCGGAATACTTTTGAAAATGGTGTGGACCACCAGTATTTTCTAGGTTTGAAAGATTTAATGTTTTCGTTGATCTTTTAGATCGCCCAGTAGACACCTTCATATGATGAAAATTTTCTCTTGTAGATAGATCCCTATTCAAAACTATTCGACACAACAACATTTGGAAGCCTCCGAAATGTCTCATATGTGTAGAAAATATAAAACTTTCCAGAAAGAAAAATTAATTAATATCAATGAAAACTGTTTAGAAAAATATGTAAATCTTTCTTTTTATACTCTAGAAACAATAACTACTATCTATGGTTTCATTAGATAATTCAATCTAGGTTAGATTTAAATTCATGAAAAGCCAGTGGAATCCATAATTTACTAGTAGAAACAGGCCAATAAATTATTGATTATCTCATAATAATAATTCTAGGTGGACTGAGTATAATTACCTGGTGAGAAAATAACCATTGATGGCGAGTTATTTTAATCAATTTGTTATAGGGAAATTCAGAATTTAATAATTTCCACACTTTAGGAACATTCAAGTATTAGGTAAGCATATGTATTCCAATTATCCCACAACACTCTCTTCAGAAAAAGTAGTCTGACTACTTTCCCCCTTCCCATGCTTACGTAAACATTGTTATATGTATTTTTCAGACATAGGCACTGGGTGGCTTGCCATATGTCTAATAAAGTAAATGGTTACTGCTGACGTAATCACCATCTAGACCCCTGTCCCCATGTCATCAGAAATGAGCAAAAAACCCCTAATATGCTCAAGTTTTTAAGAACAAAACACAATCACTACAGGAAAATCCTTAAGGTGCTCTAAGAGCGGTGCCTCTGCGGAAGAAGCCATTCACATTGGATTTGAATCGCTGGAGATCAAATCCATTTGGAAAAACGTTCTCAGGAAGTTTATTCCACTCGAGCGCAGTTCTCTAAATGAAAAAGTTTTTAAACAGTGAAGTGCGAGGTGTACTAAGTTGAACCTCAAAACGATCAGCAGCCACAGTCCGTCGCGTATTTCTGATGTGTACCACTCTTGGTGGATTCAGATGTGCCAAGTCACTTGAACACCTCCCGTGGAAGTATCTATAAAAGAGAGACAAATCTCCAACCTTTCTTCGATGTTCCATACCATCAAGGTTGCAAGTAATGTTCGCGTCTCCAGTCAGGTAGATGGCTTTTTTCTGGATGGAATTCACGAGTTTCAGGGTATGCTTAAGGGCGGAGCTCTATACATGAGAACAATACTCCAAAGTAGGTCTGATCTGAGCTTTATAAAACATAAAAAGTTGTTGAGGTGTTGAAAAGTGGATTTTGCAATTCCAGCGACATGATTGTGCCAAGATATATTGGTGTCCATTGTAACTCATAACAAACTTATTGAAGCAGAAAGAGGAATTTTCTGATATTCGGATATTCGGTTCGGAGACATTTATCTTTTCGAAGAAAACTGATGCCTGGGTTTTTATGGCATTGAAATGAACCTGGTTACTTTCATCCCAATTCGAAATCACTTTTAGATCTTCATTAAGATATGCAACCTCTTGCTGCCGGTGAAGATGTGCATCCACATCCGATGTCCTGGAATACAGATGCCATAATGAGACAAGTGTGCTGTCGTCAGCAAAGCAAAATATTGGATTCTTTTTTTCCCATAAGTCGTTGATATAAAAAGTAAAAGTATTCGAGAGATGTCCATCGACGTCCACTTGCAGGGAACGTTCATTCAGAAAGCTGAAGAGTCATATACAAAAATTAACCGACAAGTCATAGCATCGAAGTTTGGCCACGTAATACTTAACGTTTCCTTTTTGGATGGTTACATTTTGAGCATTTCTTCTAGGAATGAAGATTTTTGAATTCATCATTGAACTCATGTTCCTCTGTGAGGTGACTGGTTAAATTAATTTTTACCCCTTAATTTGTTGAATTTTTGTGAATCCAAAGACAAACACTTTTCCCAATCACCAGAATTTTAATTCCCTTCCCGACCGTTTCACCATCTAAGTTGGGAGAACATTTCGAAATATAGTATCTGAAGAGAAACATGAATAAAAAAATGCATCCGGAAAGTAAAAACTATGAACTTCATCAAAAATTCGTGATGCGGCAAACAAATTTATACTTTTCAAAAGTTAGTCTTTTTATGTTTTATGAGTAATTTGCTGATTCCTCTTTTGTAACATCTATATTTCAATAAAAGGATTCACTTGGATTATACTTATGAATATTTATTCTTAACCTTTTGTATACAACCTCTACGTTACATTTATATTTTACAACTCTCTATCACCAGCGTTGCCAGTTGTCTATTTTGTACTTAGGGAGTTTTTAGCGTTACATCCAACAAGTCTCTCAATAACAAAATGAGAGTTATTAGAAACCAAAGCAACTTTATGTTACACCAATTTATAAGCGCTTTCTTGGAGTAGTAGATTGCCAGTGGTTTTGTATTCAATTCTCATCAACCTATCAATATTCAAAATACCTAAAATTAAATGGATTGATTCATCTCATTCGAGATATCCTTCACAAAATAATTTCATTTCAAAATCTTCTTGTTATGAGTTATACTCGCGAGTATAGTATTCTCGCCAAAACTAGCCATTATTCCCTCGAACGATGATAATATTGTATTTCTTCAGTGAGTTGTCTCAGACGTTAAGTAGCTGATTATTTTCTAAACTTCAAATATCAAAAATAAACGAGGTAACCCACGACAGTTTTCTGCAAAGACATGTTCCGGTATCAACCGCCAATAGATATTTGTCCTCTGTCTTTCAATTCAGCTGTCACTGCAAGACAACTAGTTGAAACCAGAATTCAAAAACAAACTAGTCGTAATCCAACACCAGACAGCGCTGTTTCGCCTGCCTTAGGTATCATCAGAGATGGAAGGCTTAATCACAAATGTAATGCTGGATTCAACTGTTTTTAAATGGGATCTTCGTAGGGTGATATGTCATCGTCTTACTCAGGCTTATCATTCAAGACCTAGTTAGGTTAAGTTAGGTTAGGTGCAAAGTGAGTGGGTCTATTCGACCCTCTACCGCAACCCGTAAGGGTGTATTGTGACTCACACGTATTCAAAATCGACCAAATAAACCCAGCCTCTTAACGAATCCAATTAGGTTGTATGGTGAGTGGTCTTTCAGATCAGATGGTAACATTACGACTCTGCCGAACTCTTACTGTAGTCCAAAAACTGTTTGGTATCTAGCTTCCAAGGGTGAACGCCTTGGAGTGAGCCAATCCTGGAAGATTGTGCTAGAAGTCCATAAATCTTCTTGCCATCCAGGTGTTAAATCTTTGTTTAGCAAAGTCTAAAGCAATGCCAATGACAGGCTGTGTAAGAGGGTCAACAGCATCATTGTGTTCCAGGCCAGTATGGCCGGAAATCCAGACCAGAGACAATCTGTTGAGTCTTCCTATCGAGAATAGTCGTTTTTGGCAATTAGCTATCAATTAAGGCATTGCTCGGTAGGAGCCGAAAGCTTCCAACGCCTCTTGACTGTCCGAGGAATATTTTGACTGACTTGTGTATGAGATTGAATTTTTTCAATCTTCCCGCACACAATTCAATAGCGTAAATTTCCGCTTGAAATATAGTTGCATAGGTTCCTAGGCAGGTTAATATCTCTGTCATGGGTTTGCGACTGAAAACACCTGCACTGGAATAGAAAGGTGCTTTTGATCCATCTGCGAACCAACAACTATCTGCTCTTAATATTTCCTTCTCCCGGAGGATGCAGTCCTCTCTACTCGGAAACAGTACTTCATAAGGTAGTGTGAGTCAGGAAGTAGTGAGCCAAGCATTGTATTTCTGGTTCAACCTGGCATCACTCATGTGACATGCAAATTGTCGAAACAATGCTGGCTGGAGTTGGCTCACGAATGCTTTGTTTTTTGGATGTGATGGAAAGAAACTAATCATATCTGGTGGTTGATGTTGAAACTTGACTTTGCAATGGACCACCTTGAGTAGTCTCAATTGTCTTTAATATTCTTGATTGCAGTTTTTGATCTTCTAAAGGTAAAATATCATTGCCTTCATTTACACAGACTCGATTGAGTACAGCATTGCATAATTTGTTCAATCTAACAGAACGGATGAGACTTGTGGCGGGTCTAAATAGCGATGTCTTGTATTGGATAACGAATGCCTTGTTTCTGGGCTCTTGATTCTAACTAGATTCTCTGTTGAATAGTTTCAAATTCGGTAACAGCGTTTGCACATCAGGCAACTGAGCACTCGAAATTGCAAGCTCATTTTCATGGTCACGGAAAATAGAGTAACAGTGAAGTCCTGATGACTTAAGAAAGTATTTTTTGTGAATACTCCAGAGGCAAAAATTCACGATATTCCTGTTGTTAAGGAAAGTATTAACAAGGAACTGTTGATTAAATCTTTATTTTTCTTCACATTTCGGTCATTAAATCAAATAATCTATCCATCTGAACTTTTCATATTCCTAATGAAATATAGTTGAATTTGAAGGGAGCATTAATAATTCATAAGATGTCGTAAGGTCGAAATCTGTATAGAGCGGCGTTGAGTAAATTTCACTCCAATTCGGCTTGAAATAAGAATAAAAAAACCAATAATGCAGATGATCCATAACTGAAATACATCCTCATTCATTCGACATGCTCTTTTTCCGTAAAACAAACTTTTTAATTGTTCTGGTTCACTCTCACTTGTCGGTGCGTAACAAAGGATTAGAAAAACAAAACAAAAAGTGTGTTATATGATCAGTAATTTCGGAAGCATGACTTGTGGCGAAGAATGTATAATCTTTGAAGAACCGCTGTGAAACAGTCGACGATCAAGCCGTCACAGGTGGGCGACTGTGTGTGAAATGTTCATGTTTTGTGGTTTCCAAGTAGAAAGAAGAGTTTCATGTGAGTCTTCGGTACTTTCAGTTTGCCTTCACTTCGCGTCAAAAAATTTCATTGTTATTCCAATAAATAATCTACTATTATTACAACATACTCAAAAAGTAACATGTAATACTGTTCATTTCTTGATAATGTTAATAAAGAAAAACCAAATACATTTTCATGTCTACATTATTGTGAATTGTTGTATTGGTTTTGAGTAACACATTTTTTTCAGCAAAAACTATGGATGAGAGAAGAACACACGTATTATCTTGTAAGATTAATGTTTGTGAAGAAATAATTCCACAATTCGTTTGTGAATGGATATAATTATTTAGCGCTGGTAGAACTTATATCCTGACACAGCAAACCTTCCAGCGAATATTCATTGTTTTCAGAAAGATGGAGCACCACCTCACCACTTACCAAAGCAATGTGTGGCAGTATCCTGAGCGAATATTTCCAAGTCGGTGAATATGGAGGCAAAGATCGATGGAATTACCTGCCCGATTTCCTGATCTGACGGCATTAGACTACTTCTTATGAAAATAGGTCAAAATTATTGTGTAACAGAACTGAACGATTTGACAACATGACATAAAATTACCCAATCTCTCGATCGTGATCGATTTTTTGTTAGGAAAAAACACAGCACTACAGGAAAACCTTCAAGGCGCTATCAGAGCGGTACATGTGCGAAAGTAGTGATTCACATTGGATTTGCATCGCTGGCGATTAAATCCATTTGGAAAAACGTTCTCAGGAATTTTATTCCACATTAACGTAATTCTCCAGATGAAAGAGTTCTTAAATAATGAAGTTTGAGGTATACTGAGTTGAATCTCAAAACGATGAACAGCAACAGTCCGTCGCGTATTTTTGATATGTACCGCTCTTGGGGAGTTCAAATGTGCCAAGTCACTTGAACACTTACCATGAAAGTATCTATATAAGAGAGACAAATCTCCACCTTTCTTCGATGTTCAAGGCTATCAAGGTTGCACGTGATGTTCGCGTCTCCAACCAGGCGGATGGCTCTTTTCTGGATGGAATTCGGCAACTTCAGGGTATGTTAAGGGACAGAACTCCATACATGAGAACTATACTACAGAGAAGCTTTGATCTGAGCTTTAAAAAGCATCAAAAGTTGTTGAGGTGTGTACAGTTTTCTGAACCTGGTTACTTTCACCCCAATTCGAAGTCACTTCTAGATCCCCATTAAGATATGCAACCTCCTGCTGCTAGTGAAGATGTGCCTTCGTAGCCGACGTTCTGGAATCCAAATGAAATGAAGAGACAAGTGTGCTGTCGTCAGCAAAGCAATATATTGGATTTTGGTGGATAAGTCGCTGATATATAATAAAAAGAGGGTTGGAGATGATATGGATCCCTGGGGAATACCAGCTATGATGGTGAAAGTATTCGAGAGATATCTATCGACGGCCATTTCTAGGGAATGTTCTTTCAGGAAGCTGAAGAGCCATACACAGAAATGATCCGACAAGCCATAGCATCAAAGTTTGGCTAGCAAACCCTCATACCACACACGGTCAAAGGTCTTAGAAAAATCAAGCGCAACAGCTCTTGATTTTCCATGTTTCTCGATTGCGGTATTTCAAATATGGACGACATACGATAGAAGGTCGCTTGTTGATCTTTGTTACCGAAAGCCATATTGATGATTGCTCAAGATGTTGAAGTCTTTCAAATATTTGAGGATATGGTGGTTTATGGCTTTCTCCATGATTTTTGATATCACTGATAGCAAAGCGACTAATCTAGTTATTTGGGGGATTTTTCTTGCTCTTTTTGGAAATAGGCTGAATGTGAACAATGCTTCAACAAGCGTTATTATCTTCTCAGTTGAGGAGTGTACTTTTATTACAATACTTTTGACGTATTCCCATAAGGAGAAGTCTAATGACGTCAGATCAGAATATCGTGCAGGCCATTAAGGTATTGCCGAACTTTGATATGATGAGGTGACCGTTTAGTAGAAACCATATTCGCTGAATCAGATCAAGTTTGTTAAAGTTAGCACATTATTATGTGGCAGTGCCAAATAATTACCGCCGTTCAGTAAAAAAGGCACTTATGTTATGATCTCCAACAATGATTGCCCAAACATTAACATTTTTTTCTATCATCCAGTTAGGATATTTCAAATATTGACAATTTCGACGATTGTCAAAATAAAGAAGATAGTATTAGCTAGTGTCATATATTATACCCTGCATATACTTTTGTCGAAAAAAATGTGCAACTGAATATCAGTAGACATTTCGCAACATGATCACATTCAATCATTACCAAGTTTATTAAATTTGACTGATATACTCTGTAAATAACTTACTCAGTTCACATTATATGTGTAATTAGTTGTCTACATCGGGTAATACAGATTGTAATTTGAATTTTGAACACGAGTAAAATCAATTAAACAGAAAGAAACAAAATAGATGTTATTACCAACTACAGCTGTCAACAATATTACATCCACACGAGGATTATTAATAAACAAGTTGTAAACTTTTCAACATTTTCAATAATTTTTATCGATAATTCAAAATTGTAATTAAACAATATACTTTATTTGAACTTACTTAAACAGTTCGAGATGTACTAAGTTGAACATCAAAACGGTGAGCAGCTACAGTCCGTCGCGTTTTTTTGATATGTACCGCTCTTGGTAGAATCAAATGTGCCAAGGCAAAGTATCTATCTGGTTCTTTCATTAATATTCATGACTTTTACTTAGTACTTTTAGTTTGTTGTGTCCCGCCTCGACCAGATATTTTTCTGGTTGAAGCGGGAATGATTCTGCAACCGTGTTAGGAATCACACGTTAAAAGGTAAGACCTCGTTAGTCCTTAGCTCGCACAAGTTTCTCAACTTCTGAGAGTTGTCCTCCGAATGCTGATTATCGAAAAAAACAGATTTTAAACAATTTTTTTTAAACAGTTTGAAATTTTATTTCATAGTATAGATATATATTATTATATAATATTCCCACCTTCTTTTCAATTTATTTAAAGTTTGAATAATTATTTGCTTTTATCATTTATTTCATCGATTTTATGGACCATTTTGGCCGGACTGAATAATTGAAATTTCATGTGTCCATTGGTTTATTGTGAAAAACATTTGTTTCAACTAATAAAAATGTTAGGTAATTCCTCTATACAAAATTTCTTATGTTCTGTTCTCAATTATCATTCGAAGCATTTATTTACTCTCTCATTCGTCAAAGCCTGTTGGTTCAAACAAATCGCGAATTCTGTATGCATTCGACAGTCATCTGTTTTCTTAAGCCGGCGGCTCGAGATAAAGCTCCGGTTTTGTTTACACGCCGGAATTGAAACAGAGAGGATGCGTACGTGCTCTTTTATGTTTAGGAGAAGGGTAGTTGGTTATATGGATCCCCGAAGATATTGAATATTTAAATTGAAAAGGGCACATATTTTAAAGAGATTATTTTTTTCCAAATGTTTTTGTCTTTCCACTTCTCTATCATTGAACCGAAAGTGTGAGAAACTTCCAGACACAAACGTTTCTTCCAGAAATAAACTGGGAGCAAAAACCCTCTCGAAACAACTACTTTCATATAAAGATTGAATTGTACATGTTTCAAGTGTACTCTATAACGAAGCAAACACGGTTTATAATACAGAGGATAGTTTTGATAAAGATGTGTGATTGATACTATATGTTCTAAGAATGTTTTTTGGTTGAATGAATCTAATTATTTCAATCTAGCAATGTACACTTCAAAAAAATCTGGACTTACTAGTTACTGGTCAAGAGAAAATAATTCGTTGGTATATCCAAGAGGGCCATAGGCACATTCAAATAATAATGTTTAGAGGCTTATAATTGAATCAAGAATTATTGATACATATTGCGGACCGCGGTCCGCAAACTGACCGCGAACGGTCGAACCTCGGTCCGCCAAAGATTATAATGTGTAAACTAATACGTAGATATACGTATATATAGTATACGTAAATTAATACGTAGATATACCTTTATTGATTAAAATGATATATTTGAGTTACATATCATTCAACTTAGTACTTACTTTACCTAAATAAGTTGCCTAGTTAAACTGGTTTACAGGTTAGCTAGGCAAATTTAAATTTTTTGAGAAATATATACTTATCGTTTGAGATTAACATAAGCCCACCTAGTAGACACACCTATCCTATCCTATCCTATCCTATAGAGAACCAAACAATAAACAACTGACTCAAGACCGTCGAAGTAGTTGCTCAAAATTATTTTAGGTCTTTTGTTTTATAATTCAGAATTTTATTTGAAACCAAAATAATACATAGGTAGCACCTAATTATTATCAGTTGTTTTTTCTGCACCTCTTTGAAATTTTCCCACAGAGTATCTGGATCCCACACAAAACTATTTGCCGACCCCTTCTATACGATGTCAATCCAAACAGCTAAATAGAAGACTAATGTACCGGTGATAAATTTACTAGTTACTGTCATATAAAACCTCCCAAATGAAAATAATGATTTGACCTCGTATGATATACCACGCCGCCCATGTCATACAAAGAAACTGCCGACGTTCAGTGACTATTTAGTTTTCGTGCCGTTCCAATTGGCTTCGTAAAGACTATACAGGGTACACAGTTCGAGTCCGTCATTTTGAAAAATCTAATAACCATTCTGTAATATTTAACGACAATTTACAATTCGTGCAGAATGAAGCACGTGCTCAAAATTGTAGAAGGGTGTATTCTGTGAGGTTATCCGAGAAATAAACTTCACACGGAACGATATGCTGACTTGAATAACTTTCAACAGAAAATAATCAAAATAATTCTAACTATCGATCGCAATATTGTGATAAAACTTGTCCGAGCTGTTCAGAAACGGACACAAGAGTATATTTAAAAAAGAGTGGAAGAAATCAATCACATATTGATATATTGATTCAAATGATCAAGTTGAAGTTCATCCTCTATTCATCCCTTATACCATTTCTATTTCTCAGTGTCCAAAAAACAACTTTCCAATTTATTTACAAAATTGTTTTTCATATTAGTGAGCAACCTTTGAAGTGGTAGCAGATACCTATGTAATAGAGGGAATCTGGTCCCTATATAATTATGTAATTGTATAAACATGCCCTTAATTCGCATAAAGTCTTTTAAGGTTTATGAGCAGGATAGTTTTTGTCTCAAGATCCATAAATACTGAAACATCCTTACATTGTATGATTTTAAACATATGACTATAATAAAGAAGAAAGTAATACAAATCATGAAATTATGAAACAACAAAAATCAATTGGCGCTCCGGGGCTAGCACCAGATTCAACACCAGAACCACAGCGAACAAAGAAAATTATAATAGTGGTCTACTAGATTGAAGTGTTCATCTATTTCGACCCTACGTAAGAGTTTATTGCTTCTATCAGAGGTGAAGTCATGTTTGAAGATTATCAGTGTTATTATTAGATTGGCTGATGCTTTGACTATTCTTGTTCTTTTAAAATAGTCAGTTAGTTTGGCGCATGTTTGGCAATACAGTTGATCATCACCCGTTTTGAGATGATTTAACAATAAGCTTCGCATCAGTCATATTAGAGAACGCTAGTTGAAGTTTCAGAAAATCATACACGTTTTTGCTAACTGTTAACTGAATATTGACTACGAAGTGAACAAGTGACTTTATTTTTTGAGACAAAGAAAACGTTTTCATAAACGTTTCAGAAATCCTAATTTTTTATAGTTTCATGAAAGATACCACTTCAATTCTCCAATCACTTCCATTTGTACTATATAGATCAGTATATACCTACTTGTTGTCAAATTAGTCAGTGAATTATGTATTCTTTTTACAATGATTTAAACCCCAGCGACGATTCTTACTCAAAACATCATACGTCAAACCTGCAGGTCATCCGCACGTCTCGTCCCGTCCCCGTGGGCTTCCGAGACCTATGACCCTCGTCTTTAGCATTGTTTTCCGTTTCAGTGTCAGAGTGTTGGATATGCTGTCTGGTGGACGACGGCTCCTCAGGGCTCCACTCACTGCCCACTACGTTGTCCGTTACGTCGACGGCATGCCAAAAACAAAACCCGGCTAGGCTCTACGCTACGAGAGCCAAGACTTTGCTAGATGTCTCTGATGCGTGATGGGGGAGATTAGGGAATAATTCAAACTAAAGTAATCATTCAAAAGATAAAATGTGTCTACAGACGAGTTAAATTAACCTAGTGTATAATTAATGGTGAAATGGTGAAGGTGCGACCGGCTCACGATCCAAAGTTTGTGAGTTCTAATACAACCTCGACCATATTTTTAGAAAGAAATTTCCTACTTGAAGTTGAATTGATTCTCCTTCCTTACATGGCCGATGGGCGAATAGCTTCCTAGGTGGCTCGTGAGGTTATTATCATAGTGTACCCAGAAATCGAGAGCTAATGAACATAACAGCCGATACCTTTGAGAATTAAAAAAGTACCTCTCTTCGGGTTATGAAGTGAGTCATTCAAGCGAGTAATGGCTATTTCTCGCAAAAAATACTTATCCCGACTAGAAGTTATATCATTGAATGTGTCACAATCGGAAAGTGTTCAAGTGACTTGGCACATTTGATTCCACGAAGATACATATCAGAAATACGCGACGGACTGCTCATCGTTTTGAGGTTCAACTCAGTACACCTCGAGTTTCACTGTTTAAGAGCGCCTTTAGGATTTCCCAGTAGTGCTTGTGTTTTGTCCTTACAAAAGTGATAATAAAAAGCAATCTGAGAAGAGTATTTGAAATATTTCCTATTTTTCGCGATTTCATTCAATTTCAAACAGTTTGGGAACTGAGTGGGTGAGAAAATGGAAAAGTTCTGGCAAATTATCATCGCATGAAGCTTATCGGGTTTCTAACCACTCCCAAGTTATTATCATGAACCGAACTTTTAAAAATATCATCGGCCATATTAGTTATTTCTGGTTAGACAGGTTTTACTTCCCTAGTCCACGTTTTCA
>WOGP01005221.1:0-13322 GCA_015342065.1 Leptinotarsa undecemlineata
TTGGAAGATTCCCTTATCATTTTTTTGTATCAAGATGGAGTAGTAGAAAGCCAAAAACTTTCTTTCCCAAAAATTAATCACTCCTAAAAATATAACCTTTTCAATTCAAAAAAGTTTTTGTTCTTCAGACAATAAAGAATGTTTGTCTCTCTATACAGCAAAAGTAGAACCACATACATTATAGTGGCAATAGTATATACTTACATATTTGAAGAATAAAAATTACTGTGTATACATTTCGGTAAGATACAAAACATGCTATACACCCGCTCAGCCTCTGAATGACAATAATTTGCACCTAACCTAAACAAAAGTTTTTTTCTGTAAAAGATCCAGATAATGGAATTCCTACTATATTCAAACTTCAGAAAGAGTACAATTCAAACTTATCAACCTTGAATTTGAACAACTTTCTCAAAACGCTAGCGCCACTGATAATTATGAATATTCATAAAATTCAAACTAAAACTGTATCGAACTATGATTAATCAAAATGAGTTATAGATAAAAATATAAAAACTAACTTTAAAATTATATCTCCTGATGAGCAATAACAATAAAAACAATCCCCTGGGAAGCACCGTATACTGCAATTATGACAAACCATCTCTGGTTACAATTGGAGAAATAATCTATTTATTTTTAATTTCACATTATGAAAAAATACGATTTTTATTTGTTATACTGAACAATTTTTACAAATTGAAATCAAAATATTTCACATTGAGACATAGGCTTGTTTACCTTGACAATTGAAGTTTTTCTAGATATAGTGCCGGCTAAAAAAGATTATACATAACATACTCCACAGCCGTCTAAATAGTTCTAAATAGATGAAACGACGAATCACACTTAGTTGATTTTAAATCTAAGAGTTGATAAATCGTTTTCCTAGAAGACAATTTTTTCATTTCATATCTTTGGCATCGGCAAGTAAAGTAAGAAAAAAATCCATCTTCAATTAGATAAGTTTCCATGAGAAAAGTATCTTGTGGTCGAATTCGGATTCGAATTCAGGACCTTTCAGTTATGAGCTGAGCATACTTCCCCTTCAATTCCAAACTCATTTTACTATTCAATTAGAAAATTATCATCTCAAAGTTTGTATTCAAACATTTGATTTATAATATGAATTACAGTATTCAAATCCATCCAACAATTTTTCAAACGTTCAATACCAACTAAAATAATATTTCGCCTACAATTTTTTCAGTTTTAACTTCATCTATATCACTTTGTTTTTTATGAACATAATCGCCGTGCTACTTTTTACATTCTGAAGCAGAAAAAAACCACAAGTCTATCGAGACTTAAAAGTTGAAGAATAAATAGTTCTTATAAAAATATTCATTTAACCTACAGACATTAATGTGAAGAGACAAAAATATAGTAGGCCATTTTTATATAAATTCTGTTTCCAAACAAAACTAAAAATATACAGATGAAAATAATGACGAACTGGAAAGACGATATTGTACAGTTTAAGCTAGTGGAGAACAACTTTCTTCTGTATCATTTCTAATTTTGCAAGGAAGTGCTCTATGAATTACTATTAACGATTAACAAAGGTATATATTGATGGAATAACCTCATCTGGTAAACATAAGTTGGAGAGAAAAGACTGGAAAATGTTTAGTCAGATATTGGAACATGTGCTTGTACCAGTAATTACATGCATGTTTTTATAATCAGCAGGTAAGCAATAGTGAGTTTGCTTTAGTCGCTTAGACATTTTAAATTAGATTATCCGAACTTTTTGTTGACTCTCTAGCTCTCTTCCGAGCTACATAACCTCATATCGGCATTTCACTTGTGTAGAAAATTAATAAGTCGAAAAATTCGGAATGGGTTTTGGTGGATAATATTCTAGAGCCATATTTTCTGGGTAAGACGGTATGGAAATCATCTCAAGCATTCTGTCATAGGGAACGTCATCAAATATTGAATCGCAAAAATGCTTTTTAAATTTGTTGTCATTCTCACTAAACAACTACATAACCTCTATGATAATTTGTTTCTGGAGAAATTGGAAAAAAAAGATTCTGTGCCTCATTCCAGCATTCATTTTTTTGAAACATCCTCTGAAGATAGTATTGAAATTATTTCCAATATTAAACAGATGTGACGTCATTGGAGAAATTATTTCAACTGGAAAGTTTTCAAACAAATTAAAATAATTTCATGTCAACATGTAGTTGTTTGTAAAAATTTCAAATTGCATTTTGGCAGAAGAAAATCTGTACCCGGAGAGGATTTTGACACAGTGACCTGCTCCCAAAATTGTTGGTGGACTTAATAAACACATAGAAGACAATGTGTTTATTATCGATCAACCTCACGGAAGAAAATCCCAGCGATGGTATTGGTACAAGATGTCACAATGACCCTTAGATCCGAGAGATAATTGAAACAGGAAAAAAAGCGTTTGTAAGGTTATGACATATGGATAGGGGGCTAAGGAAAATTACTGAAACTATATTTTCCCTTGATAACTCTGGTAGCCTAAGTCAAAACGTCCATGTCGACTAAGGCAAACTAGCTATTGCTAACCTGCAATTGTGTATATTGTTTGCACTATATTTTGTATTCGGAGGTTAAAAAAAGTTTTATCAAGAAATTCCAACAGTTAAAATGTAATTGGGATGAACAAGAATAACATTCAAAGACTGTAAAAATAGTTTTTTGTGCACAATTATTTGTCCTTTCTCCCCATCACTTTTAGATTGAATTGCTTAGTATTTACATTATCATTGAACTGTAACTAACCTAAGTACGAACGGCAAAACAATAATATGCTAGAATATTGTATTGTCACAAGATTTGAGTATATTTGAAAATACTGATTTCAACAGAAGATTCATAGGAAGACGAACACAATTATATTATTACTCGATGAAAAATGTGATAGAACGCATTTCAAATAATGAAGTTGATAGTTTTCGTTGGGGACTAAAAAAAGAGACATGATAGTATGTAGTTTTGAAAAAAAATCATATATGAATTACATGAGATGTATAATATAATAAGTATAAGATAGAGATGGGTGGTATAAGCTTACAACGGAAGCATACGAGATATAAATCGAGATATTATGTAGTGCAATTGATGAGATTGAATAACCTTCTATGGGGAACTCAGAATCTGTTTCTCTTCAAACCTGGTTGCTCATCAAGGTCAATATTTTTATAAAAATGCAAATAAATGAAAAATTCACAAATTGAGGAATTCAAATAATGTTTCAGAAATGTATTGTCATAAGAGTATTAGCCAATTTCATTAAATGTTTCAAAGTTGTCACCAGCAAACACATTTCCTTGAAATTACTCACTTTTGAGCAATATAGTTTTGCAAGATTTCAATATATATACTCATTGTTGATATTCGTAGAAACAAATCTCTATAAAATCAATTCTTTTCTTCCCTTGACTGGCTGTGAAGTATCATCACGGAAACTGGCTGCTTGACAGTGACAAATAACAAATTTAGATCGTTATTCATTTACAAAAAAAATGAGGTGTGGAAATTTTAAGGTTATATTTTCGGAAATATTGTTTGCTTTCCGGTGTATATTTATTTGTATGTACTTCCGCAGGTTATATGCCATTCACTCTCTTGAAATCTATCCATATATTTAATTTTTTCTAGTTTACTGCATGAAAGCCATTTTCAGTGGTAAAATATATGTCATTTCCAAGGATGGAAAACTTTTAAAATTATTTCATTAATTGGTTTCATCAAATATCAAATGGAAGAATGCTATGAGAAAGTATCGAAGTATTATGAATATAAATCTTGAAACAAAAATGTGTGAAATATTGAACTCACCTCACGTTTTGTTCGGAGTAACAAAAAAAATGTTTCAATTAGATAAATTTTCAATTTTATTGCGATAACGATGGCTATAAATTGAGTTAGCTTTGCCCCAGATTCGAACACCATTTACGGAAAATTCATATTACCGAACCCCATTCACTTTCGCCACAAACTTCAACCCGCCCACCTCTGCGAGGGAGATACAAAAAAGTTACACTTTCGTATTTATGAGGGAATAAATAAAATGTTTTGTTCTGGTGGAGAGCCGTCAGAAATATATTACCTCCTCGTCGGCGGTCGGCTGCTGCTCGTTACGTACTTTAAATTTATCTGGAAGCTTGGGATATGTGTGTGTGCGAGTAGCTTTGGCACTTCCCGGACTCTGACACTGGCCGGGCGGAGAAGTGTTCGGAGAGGAGGCTTGCATCATCGCCGGGCTGGAACCGGTCCGGCTGTGGACGTGTGGCATGGTGGTTGGAGTCTGAAACAATCATTCATGAAATAATTATGATTTTGCAATAATAATACTAGTACTATTTATTCGAATAGAGTCGTCATCTGGTTACGACGACATTACCGCAAACATTTGAAAACATTTTGAAAAATCTCCCAAATAAGACATTACAACTCTTAACGAACATTATTAATGTATCATTTCAAGCAATAAAGTTTCCTGATTTCCTGAAGGTATCATTGGTAATACATACCACTTTATAATCAGGTGGAAATCAGGACGACTCCTCGCATTATCGACCTATTTCCCTAATTCCCACATTAGGAAAACTTCTAGAAAAACTGGTTAAGATAAGGATAACTGTATTTCTGTCGAAACATAAAATCATTAATAAAGAACAGTTTGGCTTTCAAAGTGACAAAGGCACTAATGATGTAATTTTCTCACTCATGGAAAAAGTTTATACTGGAATCAATAGTGGCGAGGTTGCTGCAGCAGTATTTTGCGATTTTTGGAAGGCTTTCGACTGTGTGGATCACGAAATACTGTTGCGGAAGCTTCCCTACTATGGCTTCAGAGGAGTGATACTGAGCTGGTTCAGCTCATATTTGTCAGGTCGTAGTCAGATGGTGGAAACGAATAATCGCTCAGAAATTGGGAAAATACGTAGTGGTGTGCCTCAAAGTTCAATACTGGGGCCAATATTGTTTCTCATCTACCTCAACGATTTGACAAGTATAAATATCTCAAGAAAATTCACACTACTTGCAGACGATAATACCATTTTTTGGCAATCGGACAATGCAAATGATTTAACTAAAATCATATCCATCGATATGATGAAAGTAAAGAGTTGGTGTGATTCAAATGGCCTGTCTCTGAATATTTCTAAAACTAACATAGTAACTTTCAGGTGTGAATTTGACAATATACCCATTGGGAATGACATCATTGAGAACATAAGTAGCTTAAAATTTTTAGGAGTACATATCAATAGAAAACTAAAATTTGAAGACCATATTCATGCCTTGTGTAATAAAGTGTCGTATGGTTGTTATGCAGTCAGAGTAGTCGCAAATGAACTTGGTTTAACAGCAGCTAAGACTGTTAATTTTTCTCTGGTGGAATCTCACCTGAGATATGGAATTCCAAAATATTTTAATTTTGCAAAAACGAGCTGTAAGATATATGTGCAAATAAAAAAGTACAGACCCTTGTAGATTACTCTTTACCACTCATGGAATTCTAACAGTAATTTCTCTCTTTATGATGGAAACAGGGTGTTTAATTAAGAAATATTTGAACAAATTTCAATCCTCACCAACCTATTATATGACAAGGCAATCTAACAACATTAAGTTGCGAATACCAACGACATTAGTCATAAAGGATTCCATTGTATATAATGATTGTGAAATGGTCAACCATTTGCCAAAGAATGTAACAGAAATAAAGTCTGCTTCAGGAAGGCTGTAAAAGGTTTTTTTAAGTGATAGACCATACAATATACATGAATTTTATAATGATAAATTAAAAAAAATATCTTATTTGTTTATTATTTACCGGCATCCTGAATGACATATATGTTTTTATATATACAAAAAATACACATTTATTTCCCAATATCCTATATGACTTTTTATATATACAAACTGTTTTTTTTTATTTATTATTTGCCAGTACCCTCTGTATGACTTATATGTTTTTATATATACAAACTGATTTTATGTATTAAGTGAAAATTGATCAATTTAAATGCACTCTGTTTTTACATAAAAACTGTATAATAGATACAATTCTTAAATTCTACCTTTTTACCGAAAATATATTTAAAATGATCTCAGTAATTTTGAAACATGAAGAGTAACACTTATTTGATTTTTAATAATTTCACTTCAATATAAAACGTTATATTCAAAGTAAAATTTTAAAATTAGGTTAG
The DNA here is from genome assembly GCA_015342065.1 of Leptinotarsa undecemlineata. NCBI lineage: Eukaryota > Metazoa > Arthropoda > Insecta > Coleoptera > Chrysomelidae > Leptinotarsa > Leptinotarsa undecemlineata. The sequence goes on from WOGP01005221.1 coordinate 6,210, forward strand.
TTGTGTATACTCTATATACCATTATGAAGAGTTTTTGTTGTAGTTTCCTTTTTTACTTTCTTTAGAAGTTTCCATCATATTTTGTTCATTGATGGAGAAATATTAAGATAAACAGATTTTTTTACATAATGATAGTGACTTATATACATAAAATATTCTCCCTGAATTTCAATTTTTATATTTATTTTGAACCATTGATTAAATAGCGAGGCCCAAAAACAACATTAAAGCAATACCATATCCAAGAATTCTTTAAAAATCAACTGAATAAACATGTTTCAATAAGTATCATTACTTACCGTTTCTCCTGAAGGAGGACTAAAGCTGTTATCAGAACCAAGTCTCTGATAACCAGATGTACTCGTTCTTCGTACCTTCTCGTCTTGACTCAACTTCAAGGGTAACATTTGCTGGATTGTGCTACCAGTGCCCGACTTGAGAGCATCGCTGCTCAACCTTGATGCTAGTTTGAAAGGAATTTGTTGTTTGATCAACACGTTTTGAGACACTTTCTGCTGATTTGTAGCCGAGATCAGATTAATGGGAAGCTGAGATTTTGGTGGAACATTTGCTGAAACATGCGAAAATTAAAATAAAATGATATCCAAAAATATTTGATGGAATTAATACTTGATGAAAATATATAACGTATTCAAGAAACACTTTATTGACAGATTTTTTTTAAACAAAACAGAAAGTTCAAACTAAAAGGGTTATATTTTTAGGAGTGATTGATTTTTGGGAAAGAAAGTTTTTGGCTTTCTACTACTCCATCTTGATACAAGAAATAGGGGAATCTCCCAAAGAAAAGAAGGAAGCAATCAATTTCAAAAGAAAACTCTATAGTGTATATGATACAAAGAAATAACCTTCAGACACTAACTGGAAGAAAAAGCTCTCCTGAAACGGCAGAAAAGTCAGATATCATTCGCAGGATTCCTACACAATACCTACTGAAAAGTAAAAGTGTCACTTTCATGAATTATGTATTTTTTTATAATGTTATCCAGATTGATACTGAAGAGCCCTAAAGCAAGTGTTTACCGTGAAACATCAATGTCTACCAGTGAAGATGACATTGTTCCATATAAATGAAATTTTTACCTTTTATTTAGTATATTGTGTAGGAATCCTGTGAATGATGTCTGATTCAATTCCATAACGAGTAGAGAAAAGTGTTTTTTTGTATAATTCAGGGCTCATATAAATATATTTATTTCCAAAGAGTTTTTTCTTATAATTCAATAATAATTTTCTACTTTTAAAATTGATCTTCCTTACTTTCTTTGGAAAATTCCCACAATTTTTGTATCAAGATGGAGTAGTAGTAAACAGTATTTCACTGTTTAGTGAAAAATCATGCAAGGCCTGTTTTACTATACAATAGTTTCTTCAGATATGTTCAATGAAGTTTGTATTGAACACACCTGCAGAAGTTATTGTAAAGTGAAACACTTGTTGTTACTTGTTGTAAACTGTTATAGTGTATTTTCGTCAAATATCAACCAATTTCATCACCCATCCTCCTCAACTCAGAACTAAATCGAGACACAATGCACTAGTGCCAAGTTATTAATTTTTCCGAAAAAATACGAAGTGGTGTAGCCTCTGAATTTCATATAATTAATACTCTTTATCATGTTTCTATTATCAATACATCAAGCAAATATGCATTGCTGAAAACACCTGATATACTGACAATTGCTTTTTCTTTACACTTACCCTTCGTCCATTTAGGGTCTTTTCTCCTCTCGGCTGAAGAAGTTGAATGTGTCAACGATGACTGATTGGTACTAACAATCGAAGCACTGGAACTAACCGCGCTAGCAGAGGAGGACGTATCGGATTGTGGACTACTGTCCTCTGACGTTTCTTTGCTACTATCATCAGCCATACCCGAAGAGGGCAAAGGAACATTCATCAGCAATCCCTTACTAGTCAGCATTTCCATTTTACGGTACAGCTGCTCCCTTTGTTGATTAATGTCTTCTTGTTCAGCTCGAACTTGCTCCTGCAATCACAAATATATTTCACATTATGGGCAACACAGTTCAATATGAATCATAATACAAGCCAAGACTTTGAAGTCGCTTCCTAGATTTGACAAGCTGTAATAATGTTTATACAATGCCTCACTTGATTAAAATTTGCATAATTGCTTATATATACAAAGGCAAACTTACATGTAACAGTTTTTGAGTAAACAATTTGACTAATACCTATTTTGATGTGTTCAAAATTATTTCTCTGACACCAAGATCAACACTGATTCATTACCTTTCATAATGTATCTAAGCTGTGTCACATTCTAATCAAATGTCGTGATGTTGTGTCATCAGCAAACATGGTTACATGAACATTGAAATATTGTAGATCATTCACAACAGAAAAAGTAGTATAGGGTCAAGAACTGACCCTGTGGTACACTACAGCTAATCATATGAAACTGAGTTATTACATTTGACTACTATGGTTTCATCTGTCACATCTAATTCAATACATTAGCTGACAATCCTAAAGACACGACAGTTTATTCATTGTAAATTTGGTGTACACAGTATGAAAAAAAAGCCTACAATAAGTCGAACCATAATGACGAAACACATTTGTTGTTGCCTGTTTCATTAAGTGAAAAAAAAAACAGTTTTTATCTATGGAAATAGGAAGATGATTACCAGGCAATATGAAAAATCGATATTTTGATTTTTGACGAGTTGAATTGAAAATAATGAAATTAGTTGAACCTGAGAAGATATGACCTGAAAGTAATTGACATGTGAATAATTTCCGAAAAATTATTTTCAATTCATACTAGATGGGAAATCTGTCTACTTTTTGCAGCATCCAAAATAGAACACTAGTATCAGATAATATTTCTACCTTTGTGATTATTAACGAAAATGAACATTTTCAAGTCATTTCAAGAGATAATAAGACTAATCATATTATAAAATGTTTATGAAACACAAACGTAACCGAATTCATATTGTGTTTTTTTTTGTATCTAATAAGAATGAAAATTGAAATGACTAAATAGCCATTACCTACCTGCAACCTCAAGAGCTCAGCCTTTTTCTCATCCAATTCTTTTGTTTCTTGTTCTTTCGTTGCAGTCCAAGCTGCTTTTTCTACACTCAGTTTGTCTTGCAAGTTCCTCAATTCCTCCAACTGCTGATTGTGTCTGTTACACTTTGAATCTGCTCCTCCTTTCAAAGTAACGACTTGAGCTTGCAAACTGAAATAAAATAACAAAACATGTTTATGTATTCTTTCTGAATATTCAAAAGATTTATAATTCAAATTATCAACAAAAAGTAGTGCAAGGTCAATTCAATAGAAACAGGTCCGATTACAGTTCATGCAATAATCAACAGTATAATATCCTACGTTTTGTCAACTACTTTCGTGATTAACCGAAAGTGAATAGAAAATTTCTATTGTTTTACCAAACACTGCATTACTGTTTAATAAAAAAATCTCAGTAAAATTTTCAATTTGTGAATTGTCATCACAAACGCTTACCTTTCATTTGTCGTCATCAACTGCGAAATTATACAGAGCAAAGTATATACATAATGAGACAACTGGATTGCTGCATACTGCTGTTCTCTGCCAAGAGAAAGCAACGCCGGACCATCAGGGGCAGTTGAAAGTTGTTGCTGCAATTGTTGGTTCTCAGTATTTACATTAGCAGTATTGCCATTAGTTAAAGGCCCTCCAGATATCACACAATTTCTATAAGGCAACCGTTCCTAAAACGAATGGTCAACTATAAAATTTTGTAGATAGTTATTTGCCAGATATTTGACTTAATCTATCAGGGCTTCTGAATTATAGTCAAAAAGTGAGCATAAAGTGATTTACTTTGGATTCAACAATTCTTTTTAAATATATCGCCGAATTGTGCATCCGCAATAAGAGACTAAACTATTGAAAATAAAATGACTTGACTTCTTCTCCGAACAAAGGGAATGTAATGTAGAAATACAAAATATTTTCATAAAGAATTGCTTTCATTTATGAAATTTTCGAAAAAATAAACCTTCATTAAGAGTTTGGGTCAATTTTATGAAATTGATCAGCAATTTTTATTATTATGTAAATACCTACATATTTCATATTCCATTATTTAACTTCTATGTCTGGCAATTTAAATTTTCTTATATTCAGGACTGACAAAGCAATTCATAATTTGAGATTAAAATGTATAATTATGATATATTATGTACTCAATATGCGAACTACGTCGACTCAACCTAATCCTAAGATATACAGCAAAAATATCAGGAAATAAAAATAATCCTAGCTATCACAATACATTTTCTAATCGCTTCAGTGAAACATTTGAGTACTACCGTAATTCACAACTTCCTCTTTACGCTAGGATTCCCAAAATAGCGAATAACCCAATACTAAATCATAACATTCTCCCTCTGAACATAAAGACACCTCCTCAATGGACAAAAGCCATTACTGATTGCTATACCATCCTGACCCATTATCCTTAGAATGATATTTCTGCAATGCACATAAGAAGAGCTTTTTCTGAAGAGGCCTCCAAGTATGCGAACTGTGAATCACTTGAAAAAGCTAATGTCTCGGCGAAACATATTGTGATATATTTTTCAAATACAGTTTGTGGAGATCAAATCGTGAGAGTAGTTTTTGCAATCAATCCTAGTTTAAACTTCCAAAATTACCTATCACTCTCTCGTAAACATCAGACAATTCTAACCCGTCTCAGGATTGGCCACACAAGGTATACCCACCAGCATCTACTGAAGAAAAAAAACCCCAAAAGATGTATTTACTGTGAAGACTTAGATGTGAAACACATCATCAAGGTGTGTCCTTACTACAGAGAGGAGAGATTGTCAACACGACTACCTGAAGAACTCAGTAATGCTTTGAATCCAGATGAATTTGAGATTTTACTGAAGTATCTGATATCTATAAATATCGTACATCTAATATGATTTTGATGTGATTCTAATTGTACTACACCACTAATAACCTTTGTAGTTAATGCAGTTATATTAAATAAAAAATAAATAAGCGGCTAAAATGCCCGCAGTTTATTAGTTGTGAAAAGAACTATTCGGGGAGTAAAAGTAGTATAGCATAACAACAGTAAACTGTCAAACGACAGTAATACATCATTAATTGTTCTCAAAATATAAAAAATATAGGAAATTGCAAAATTTTTACTTCAAATCAAGTTTGTATAGCTATCTCTCATGTTAACTGTTTTGTCTTCGATGTTATATAAACGTATTTGATTTATCAGATCAGATATTGAAGACATATATGAAATGATTCGATACACAAAATGTATTCAACTTACAAATAGTCTTGCATCGCCAGGTTTTAGATTTTCCAAGTCGGGAGTGCCGGCAGGAGTCCCGGACGTAGAAAGTTTCTTTCCCAGCAACTTCAGCGGGCCTTGATTGCAGTTATCAAAGCCGCCAAAGGTTTCAGCACGTTTCGGCAATATAGGAGATACGTAAGTGTCACTCTGATGCTCGCCTGCCGAACTGACGCTTCTGGACAAATTCGTTCCAGTTGTGTATAATGAACTGGCGAGCTGACTAACTTCCTGTAAGAATAAATTAATCGTGAACCAATAGTGAGATGAGAACATGAGTAAGTTACAACTGATGAAACTATTGAGTGATCAGAATATGTGAAAAAATTGTCGACCAGTTTTTTTGATAAATAATTGTGACTTACTTGAACTGCCCTCAGAACTTCTTTCCACATTTGTCCGGTATCGGCGTTTTCACTAACCAAATGTCGGTATGAAGGCGGTGAAGGAGGTTCTAACCCCGCAGCTGCCAATAACTGCAGCTGTAAAGACATCTTCTCCTCCAATAACAGAGCTTGCTCTATGTCCTTCTGTCGCAGCTGACCTATAATTACCAACACAATGAGTCCGACTTCAATTGAGGGGATGAAGGTTGAAAATAACACTAACCTACTAAGAAATTCAAATAAGGGGTTGAACATGCAACCAAAAACCAAGCAATTCATTTGAAACCATGTGAAAGAGAGTAATAAAACAGGTGCAGACTTCCCTACTATTGTCGGCTATTTGCGACTATTGATTTGTGACTATCTCAAATTTAAGATTATATGACTAATTAGTAACATTCAATGTAAAGAAGGGATGCATGCAGCAGGCCCTGAATATTATAACAAGTTGGACCGAAGAAGAAGGGCTTAACATAAGCCCATCCAAATCGACCATAGTATCATTCACCAAGAGGATTAAAACGAAGGGTCTGGGACCTCTAAAACTTCGAGGTGAAGAAATACAAGTTTCTGGGGAGGTTAAGTATCTGGGAATGATTCTAGATTCCAAACTGTCCTGGAACCAACACTTGGGCAGGTTAAAAAATAAAGCGAAGGTAGCACTGATGCTCGCCAGACGCACCTATGGAAAAATATGGGGGCTAAAACCAGACATGTTACATTGGCCATACATGATGGTGGTTAAACTCATGGTAACATACAAATCTCTGGTCTGGTGGCCAAAGGTGAAGCAGGCGACCGCCATCAACAAACTAGGCAAGGTGCGAAGAACATGTGGAGGAGCGCATATTGAATATGTGCATGGACCACATGACACCAAAGTACACCTTTAACACAAACTTCACGGCCAAAATCATAAGCCGTGAAGAGTGAAAGACCATTAATCATCCAGAAAACATGTTAGGAAAAAACATCTGGTATACAGATGGATCGAAGACCAAACATGAAACGGGAGCTGGAATATACCGAGCGGATAGAAATATAAACTACAGCTATCCGCTAGGGCTATACACATCCGTCTTTCAGGCGGAAGTGTATGCTATCTTGCAGTGTGCAAGGATTATTAAATTGAGACCTCAAAGAAATGAGCGGATCAATATTTTTTACAAACAAACCCGAAGGTGATATCGAAACTTGTCTAGAAATGCCATGAAGAACTGAATGAATTTGCAAACAGGAACAAATTAACTTTGTACTGGGTGCCAGGACATTCAGGAATCACGGGTAATGATAAAGCTGATGAATGCGCTAGACGCGAATCATCAACTTCATATATAGGTACTGAACCAGCTCTGGGGGTAC
>WOGP01005222.1:0-13322 GCA_015342065.1 Leptinotarsa undecemlineata
AAGCACAAACAAGTGCCGAAGTTAAACTTCATTGAAACTTTTCGAAAAAAAAGTTTCCCATATGGTGCGCACTTTAATGGTGACACTGTATAAGATTACACAGGGTATCAGATGACACCCTGTATAAAAGATTCATGGATATATTCTGAGAGCCCATATCAAGTACCAATAGCAAAATGTGGACATATTTTCAATATGTCTGCGAATAAAGAAGATATAGACAAGAAAATAATTTGGGATTTTTTGTTTTTTTTCTGTATATCTACAGAATCAAAAGGGCTATATTCGATTTCAATACATCATTGAATAGGTCTTTAAAATACACAACTTTGCCACAATTTAACCGACACTCTCTCTCTTATCGTTTACGAGATCCCTACGTACAGAAACGAATTTGAATAGCCTTGTATATGTCTCTTTCCTCTCATGCAGACCTACAACATTGTAGGTATGTGTGGCGGATATTTAATGGAAAAACAACAACTAACCCAGCTAATGCCGCGCAGAGGGTTGAAGTGAAACCATCAGGCACCTATGCAACGTCTTCGATTTGGAAGATTCGTCATGAGTTATTTCTCACTATGAAAAGCAGAAATTGATTTTGTTTGGTCGATCCGACCAACCGACAGACCGGTTTCGGGGTGTTTGCCCCATCATCAGTACAAAACGGTGTGAAACATCTGGGTATTACGAACAAACAAATATAATTACAGCTAGTCAAAGAAACAACTACACAAGCATATTCCGGAGTGGGAGTCGGATTAAAGAATAATATTCCGGAGAGGGGCATTCTGACATGCTCAAGGTTGCCCCTTTCCTCTGCAACTGAAAATACATCTATCCCTACTAGGGGCGTGAACCACGAGGGAGGGCTAGAAATAGTCCTTGAAAGTGTCCCCTGCGACAATAAAATTTACCTGTTTTTTTCGATTTCTCATATTGTTTACTGGAAGGAAGATATTAAGTGTGGGAAGTTTTCAAATTGACACCCTATATACTCAAATGTTCGCAAGGCAGAATTTGTCACTTTATTGCACCGACGCATATGAACATAATCCCTTCAGTAACCTCTTGAGAAAACCAAACCACAGAATATCACTTTATGAAAAGTAACTCAATTATATAATGTTATTACATTTGAAAAAAAACTTCAGATGAGGTGAAACTAACAAGGAGCGATGAAGTCTAAATCTTAGACTAAATCTTAGTCTAAATCGAAATGAAGTCTAAATCGAAATGAAGTCTAAATCTTCTGAACAGAAAGAGATGCTACAACAGTTGCAATGATTTTCCAAATCATAGCTTTCATTCGTATGTTTTATATAGCTGGGCTTGTATATGTGTCACATATATTTTATTTTGAAGTCTGTTACATCTAGGTGAATTGACTTACCATTAAATATTTCCGGTATCTAAGAATGGTGAATAAACATTATTATTATTATTATCAAAACTGGTTACAGTTAATCATATTTGAAATAGCTATTCTATAATATAGAAGTTTGGACTTCTGTACGCTTGAAGGAGTGGCAATTTGACATCTACTTTACCCGATTCACCAACGGTTTCCACATAAGCTAAGTTGAATTTTTATTTTTTCACAAAAATATTCATTCCTTCATCAATTTCTATATATTCTGTCCACTTCAAAGTAGCCCCCCTCAGATATAATATACTTTTGCCAGCGATTTTTCCAATCCACGAAGCAGTTCTGATATGTACTTTTTGATATCAATGTCTTTGAGCTTTCTCAGCGATTCGTTTTCAATCTCCTCAATCGTCGCAAAACGCCGTTCTTCCATGGGTCTCTCCAATCTTGGAAACAGAAAAAGTCGTCGGAGGGAGGGGGCAAATCTGGTGAATACGGTGGCTGACGGGTGTTGATGATCTGGGGAGTCCAGGACGAGCGTCGTCATTCACATATTCTTGACTTTCTGTGAAAAGCTTGCACCACTTGTAAAATTTGATGAACATTATTTGATCCATGTTAACTTAGGACCATTGTATGTAGAATTGGTGCATTCAGAAAATCTTTTTATTCCCTGTTTGCCGATTTTTTGTCGTTGAATGTTCTTATGCTTGCCAATTTGACATTCAATAAATTCTTGTTTTTCTGATGTAGCACTTGTCACATTCATAGTACCAGCTAATCAAATTTTTCAAAGTCGTTATTTGCATTTGAAAAATTTGTTTTTCCGAGGATGCTACGGGTTGTATTTCCGAATCTGAAAGAAAAGTTGACATTTTTTTAGATTCACTTCTGAACCTCCTCGATAGTTCTTTTGCGCAAGGAAGGGATAGCATTGATTTTGTTGCAGATCAGTTCTAATGTCCAAATCATTGAGTTTGTTTAAATGTCAACTATTTTATCTATATGTAGACCATTGCTATGGAAATTGCTATAATTCTTTCGGATGACCTTGAATGGGAACACTGAAGGAAGATTTCTAGCTGATGCTGATGATTGATGGTGCATGTTGAGAGATGATATTGTTTCGAAACGATCTCTGTTCACCTGAAAAATAAAGTTAGTGTTTCCTGAAATCTAGAATAATTCTTCTTTTCATGAGATACCATAGTGTTGTCTTTGATCTACTATGTCTCCAGTTTCAAATCTATTAAAACCTATGTAAACGATGGAAGACTGAATCTCTAACATACAACGAACAATTGTCAACTTTACCCGTATACATAGAGTGAGTTTGGTTACCTGCTAATTTATCGGTGTTCCATAAAAAATCGTCCACTCTCAAAATATATTTTTCATAAAGTCTGCATAGCTTGTTAACTGCATTTAACAATGTTACCAAAATACTACTTTCAATATTTTGGACATGAGAACTAGATGCGCCCAACACTGTAATTGTGAGGATTATCCAGAGTTTCATTTTCGACAAAAGAAAAGTTAAGCAACTGAAGGAAATCACTGAGTATTTTGTCATGTATGTACAGTTTTATCATTTCATATAAATTGCTGTAATGTGAACACCTCAACACTAATTTGTTGAAATATGAACATTACTGAAACTTTGACTGATTACATTATCAGTAATGGAAGGCTATCCATTTTCATCAGCAGAGCACACTACGGCTGTTAAATAACGAAACTGCGCGCCTAGAGGGCGCCCTAGAGGGGTGGCGAAAAAAAAACAAGTAGTGCGTTGGGTACCTGGAAATCTTCTCTATTCACGTACCAAAACATGTTTTCGTCACTATTGTAGTATTCGTGCAGTAGCGGTTTGAAACAAACGTGTTATTTTCTCGTGCCGAAAATCATGTATGACGAAAAACAGAAGGAACGTATCAATCTCAAAATTCTCGTTAAATTGAAAAAAACTCCGACCCAGTGCTATAAATTGTCGCAAGAAGCCTACGAGAACAAAAGTCTCTATCTCGTGGGCAGCTTGAGATCACTTGATGTTACGTTGATGAGTCCAAACATGCTCTGCTATTCCTGATTTGCTGGTTTCTCCTCGCTGTGTGTTTCTTGTGCTCGGCAATGCCAACTTTCAATGGCCTCTTAGTTTCACCGATGTATGATTCTCCTCACTCACAGGGTATCCAGTGAATGCAATTCTTGGAATCGCAATCCGCGTTTGGTGGCCTGGTTTTCGTAAGACTGCTACATTTACCTTTTAACGTGTGATTCCTAACACGGTTCTGAATGAATTATGGAATCTAGATTTATTATAAATATCTAATGATCACCTAGTTAGTACTTCATTCTCATACTCTTACTTATCGAGGAACATACTGTAAGAACTCAGTCCATCAGTCATAGTGGTTTTTCATAATGCCCCATAGGCATTAGGTTTACTATTATTTATCTGGTGAGCACTAAATTATCACTTTATTTTGATGGTCTATGTATTAGTTTACGAGTATTTCAAGACTTTATTGCATATTGTTAATTTTTTTTTCTCAAATCGCGGTCGTTTCCACGACCGTTTTCACTTTATTATTAATTTACATAAATTATTAATATTTGCCTACATTCATAAAAACCATTTTATTCAAAATGCGGATGTCCACCAGTACCCAACCCGTCAAAGAAACCAATTCAGATTGAAAATTGTCAACTACTCTACCTATAAAAATCCCGAAAATATGCTGCGGCAAATTTTTTTAACATGCTACATAATGACTTGAAGAATCAGCCAAACCTGTTCAGATTCAAAACAAAATTGAAATGTAATCTGTTATCTAGGGCATTTTATAATATTTCTGAATTCATTTCGGACTGTCAATGAACAGTGTACTACCTACTTTCAGTGTTGCTTGGTTTGAAAATGTAAGTGTTTTATTGTTTTATTATTTTAACATTGTGCTGTTTTGACTTATCAATCAAATGTAAATTGGTGTATGATCAATAAATGTCTATCTATCTATATCTATCTATTTATTACCACGCTTAGTTTATACCTGATAGAGCATTCGACCTCGTTTTCGAGATACCTGATTCTTTGATGTTTTGTTTAGCGAAATTGGAAGCTTTTGTTTATTAATTAGAAAATTTTACGATCCTCACCATTTAGCACTTAATTAGCACCTAATAGTGATTACTTAACATTAATTATTTCATTATTATTTTCATTGCGTTACTAGCATCACATACTGCTAACAACGCAACTTTGAGTATTGAGTTGCGGTGTAAGTTACAAAGCAACTAAAAAACACCTAAAAGTACCTAATTTTGGCATTTTCTAAATGCGATTTCCGTACTTTGTTTTGCTGTCATAACAGAGCTGTCCATAAGCCCTATAGCTATCAGGAAATCTAGGTTAACTATGAATAACTAGTGAGCACCTAATTAGCACTTTTTTCTAATGCCCTCATGATAGTGAGAAAATACCATAAAAACCCAGTGAATCAGTCATGGTGGTTTTCAGGTCCATGAGCCCCATAACCATCAAGGAATCTAGGTTATCTATAAATATCTAGAGAGCACTTAATTAGCACTTTGTTTTAATGTCCTCATGATAGTGAAAAAATACCATAAAAATTCATTACATCAGTCATGGTGGTTATTGGGTCCATAAGCCCTATAGCTATCATGAAATCTAGGTTAACTATGAATATCCAGTTATCACCTAATTAACACTTTATTCTAATGTCCTCGTGATAGTGAGAAAATACCATAAAACTCAGTACATCAGTCATGGTGGTTTTCAGGTCCATGAGCCCCATAGCAATTATGGAATCTATATCTGATGAGCACCTAATTAGCACTTTATTCCCTTGCTCTTATTTATCAAGAAACGTACTATAAAAACTCAGTACATTAGTCATGGTGATTTTCAGGTCCATCAGCCCCATAGGCATTATAGAATCTAGGTTTTCATGAATGTCTAGTGAGTACTTAATTAGCACTTAATTTTGATTGTCTATGTATTAGTTTACGAGCATTTCGAAACTTTATTGCCTATTGTTAATTTTTTCTCAAATCAGGTATCCCGAATTTTTTTTTGCTTATTCACGGTCGTTTTCACCTTAATTTCTTGCAAGAATCTAATTAGCACTTTATTACCACACTTAGTTTACACCTAATTGAGCATTTGTCCTCGTTTTCAAGATACCTGATTCTTAGATCTGTTTAGCGAAATTGGAAGCTTTTGTTTATTTATTAGAAAAATTTACGATCGTCACCGTTCAGCACTTAATAAGCACCTAATAGTGTTTCCTTAACATTCATTATTTTGTTATTATTTTAATTGCGTTGCTGGCATCACATGATGCTAGCAACGCAACTTTGAGTATTGAGTTGCGGTGTAAGTTACAGAGCATCTAATTTTTGACTTCGATAACAGAGCTATATTATTTTCCTCATACATTTTCCTACGGCACTTCAAATTCATTTGAGTCTTGAAATATCATTGTAGAGTATTCATCGACATTTTAGTAAAAATTTCGTGAAAGCACAAAGCTTATTAACAGAGATATCCAAAAAAATTATTGGAAAATGACATTATTTTTCTCAGACATTTTCCTACATCACTTCAAATTCATTTGAGTCTTGGAATATCATGGTAGAGTATTTATCGACATTTTAGTGAAAATTTCGTGAAAGCACAAAGCTTATTAACAGAGATATCCAAAAAAATTATTGGAAAATGACATATTATTTTGTCATACATCTTCCTACGGCACTTCAATTCATTTGAGTCTTGAAATATCATTGTAGAGTATTTCTCGATATTTTAGTGAAAATTTCGTGACCGCACAAAGCTTATTAACAGAGATATCCAAAAAAAGTGACATATTATTTCTCTCAGACATTTTCCTACGGCACTTCAAATTCATTTGACTCTTGGAATATCATTGTAGAGTATTTATCGACATTTTAGTGAAAATTTCGTGAACGCACAAAGCTTATTAACAGAGATATCCAAAAAAATTATTGGAAAATGACATATTATTTTTCCATGAGTATTTCTCGACATTTTAGTGAAAATTTCGTGAACCCACAAAGCTTATTAACTGAGATATTTCAAAAAATGATTGGAAAATGACATATTATTTTTCTCAGACATTTTCCTACGGCACTTCAAATTAATTTGATTTTTTTATTTATCATTGTAGAGTATTTAACGACATTCAAGTGAAAATTTCGAGAACGCACAAAGCTTATTAACAGAGATATTTCAAAATATTATTGGAAAATGACATATTATTTTTCTCGGACATTTTCCTACGGCACTTCAAATTCATTTGAGTCTTGGAATATCATTTTAGAGTAGTGAAAATTTCGTGAACGCGCATCGATTATTAACAGAGATTTACAAAAAAATTTTTGGAAAATGGCAGATTATTTTCCAGCCTCCCCGACGGCACTATAAATTGATTTGATCTTGTACATGATATCTATGAATGATGTGCTATATTTCAGTAGAAAAGTCATCAACGATCATCCACTATTAACGGAGATATAAGAAAAATTATTTAAAAAAAATCAGGTTTTTATTTTTTCCATCCTCCCGACGGCACTGCAAATTGATTTGATGTTGTAATTGTTATTTATCAGTTATTTTCTATATTTTAGTGAAAAATTAATTAACGATCGTCTATTATTAACGGAGATATAAGAAAAAGTATGTCAAAAATATCAGTTTAAATTTTTTCCACTCTCAAATAATCTGGAAATTTTTTTCAAGAAATTAACAGATATTGATAAATTAGAAATCTTTCGTTTCTATCACATTTAGGGCACCCTTAAAATCTACTATAGAAATCATTCGTTTCTATCACATTTAGGGCACCCTTAAAATCTACTCGAATTATTATTTCCATAATTTGTTACAATCTGGGGTATACAAAAGCGTGGCTAGGAATTATGTGAAACTTGGCAACAGTAGACGGATATTCTCCTCTATCCCGATACCCGATGTCGATGGTCTACACATCAAAAAGCGTGGCTGGAAAAGCGTGGATAACTTCACACAGATGTAGGTCCTCAAATAAAAAAAATTATGGATTGTGATATTTTTCCGCAATTACTTAGCAATGAGGAGAAAAGAGCCTGGAACAGTATTGAGGCAGTAGTTTATGGTTTTCTTGGAAACCATAGAGCTGAAAATTATGATGACATGATTATGAATTTTTCCGTCATCGGATGTAGAATGTCTCTAAAGATACACATGTTACATTCACATTTGGATACATTTAAAGATAATATGGGAGCTTATTCAGAAGAACAAGGGGAACGCTTCCATCAAGATATAATGCAATTTGAGAAACGTTACCAGTATACTGAAAGCATGATGGGGGACTATATTTGGGGGTTAATAAGAGAAACTTCCACTCAATATGACAGGAAAAGTAAAACTGTTCATTTTTAAACATTTGGACTCTATTTTAAAACTTCTTTTGTAAGAATGAATCATAAATCTATGTTTGGTCTGTTTTAATAAATCATCTCTGTGTGCAATTTTTATGTATTTTACTTGATTTGAATTTTCTATTTTTTACACATGAAAGCAAATTCAGAACTCTTTTTTGTTCTTATTCTTGTTTCTAGGTATATAAGCAATGAAAGTAACGGATGTGTAACCCGTGCGCAAAAATGCTGTAGACCGATGTTATCAATTGAGGTCTTGCTCTGCAATGCATTGTTTAAGTAAGTCTCCTGTTAATAGAACAGATGCATTGGTTGGAAGGCGTGATAAAAGTATTTCTAACTTGAGTAAATTTTTGTATATGTAATGGGAGATCTATATAAACATATTATGAAAATATTAAATCTCTTGCTGAGGGGTTCCACCATGAATGAATCTGCTACGACAGAATTTTGACACTGTAACGTAATTCGGTAGATGAAAATATTCGATCGAGTTGAGCCAATATTCAGTCAATAAAAGTATTCAACGGCTTTAAGTCCGTGGAATATGCAGCTCCCTCGGGTGTTCCACAAGAAAGCAACCTAAGTCCACTTCTCTTTAACGTCTTCATAAACGACATAGTTGAAGTCATTGACATCAACTGTTTGATTTAGACTGATGACCTGAAATTTTATTGTGAGATCAATGGAAACGAGGAAACTTCATTAGCCTCTCACATTCACCGATCTAGGTGTTACCTTCGACACAAAACTTTTCTTCGTAGCATACATTGAAGCCATTTTGTCTGCTACAAACAGAATGTTGTATGGATTTATTGCACGAATCTCCAGAGATTTCGCGGATCCATCTACATCGAAAACCTTATACTATGCTTTCGTCAGATCAAAATTAGAATATGCATTCATAATCTGGAAACCATTTCATCAGTTGCATACAGAAAAAGTTGAATCAGTACAACGTCGTTTCCTAAAACTTCTCTCTGTAGATAAGACAATATCTATCCACCAATTAGATTTTCCCATGATGCATTATTAGCTAGACATGCCATGCTTGAGTTGCCATCGTGATTGTCACTCCACAATTTTTCTCTTTAAACTGATTATTAATTTAATTATTGACCCACATATTCTGCAAAAACTGAATTTCAATGTACCTAAACTAACTTTTAGAGTGGTTAATCCTTTTTATCTACCAACACTACGTACAAATATTCTGAAACGTTCACCTCTGCATAACATGTGTGTCAAATTCAATTCTGCAAGTTGTCAGCTCGACATTTTTTAACACTGTTCCATCTCTGAGATTAGGTCTTTTTACTTCAGCTAAGTCTATATGTACTGTTTTTATGTTATAACTGATTGTAATTGTATTGTATTGTGATTGGACTTATACCCCTGTTCTGTAGTTGTTTGTAACCTGTAGAACAGTGTATAAAAAAATAAATTACTTGACAACGCTTAACCATTTCTTATTATAAATCCTAACATTTGTTGTTGATCTAAAGTAATCCCAAGGTTTCTTATTTCATTCACCCTGTCGACTACTTTTCCATCAATATTATAATCATAATAAAGAATATTTTTTGATTTGGAAAAAGTGATCACATGACATTTCTTTATGTTCAGGTACAAGTTGTTTGTTAAGACCAATCATGTATAATATCCACTTCGTTCGAATTTGACTGTCTAAGACATCACTAAGTGATAAATATAAGTTCCAACCATCTGCAAATAGTGAAAACTTTGCATACTGTAAACAATTTCCAATGTCACTAACAAATAGATTGAACAGTAATGATCCACAATATGATCCTTTGTGGCACACCGGAAGCTACATGGATTGTTTCAGATGAAGATGATCACTTGGTGATCGAAACACGTTCCGAGGTGTTAAAAATATCGGTTTGGTGTTAGGATAAAACTCCAGTAATATTCTTCGGTAATATGGTCTATTTGTTGTTTCCTGTTTAATTTGTTTCTATAGATGGCAGAACAATCGGTTGATTTTTGTTCTGGTTCAATAAGTTTCAAAACGTCCTCAGATTTAGAAACCAGATTTTATTGAGTTCAGACGCAGCGGAGAGACTAGTAAATTTGTTCTACAATACATCCAATTGATTGTTTTACTATTTTCAGTGACTACTATTACAGAGTAATGTAGTAACCTAGGCAGTTCAAACTTCCATTACAGAAATACTTTGATCGCCAAACAAGCCATTATGTATGTGTTGAAATTCACTCTGTAAATGTCTCTTTATTACTTTAATACTATTTCATAATTCATCGTCGCTTCTGTTACAAAATAATAAAAAATGCCATTGCTGATTTGATGTTACCCAGTGTTTGCTTATCTAAATTTTTGTCAAAGTGAAGCATGAAACATTGAATATTCGGGTAAACGTTTTTTGAAACGTTTCCCAATTGCTTCTCATCACACCAGGCTTTGAACTTTTTGTACGTTACATCGTATAGTTTTCTTAGCTTCTGCTGCTTCCGCAGCATTTTCTACTTCATCTTCGTCCTTGTCTTAAAATCATTAATTTCGAAACTCTTTATACTTTTGAACAGGAAAAGATATCGAGGTCGGACTGCGGCTGTCTGAACTTTAGATTTTCCGAATCCATACAAATAAATCTAAGTCTTTCATATCAGGTGATCTAGCGGGTCATTCTATAAGAGATTATGTCTGCCAATCCACTGGTTCGGATAATTGTTATGCTGAAACTTAACATCAATTTTAAACGTGGGACGGTAGCCAATCGGGTTGTGTGTGGTTTGGTCCACTCATTCAATCGACTGCTGTGTAAACCGGTGGTCAAAGCCGCGAGGCTGGGCGATCAACTTTCACTCCCTATAGTAACCTGTGTTAGGAATCACAAGTTAAAAGGTAAGACCTGGTTAGTCCTTAGCTCGCAAAGTTTCGACTTTTCAGAGTTGTCTTTCGTAGGGGGCGATAGCTGGTTAACAAAAAATCAGATTTTTTTAAACCAGTAATGGTTAATATTAGTATTTTTCGTTCGTTATTGTTTAAGCTTATTTAAAAAAATATTTTTAACTTTTTAGTTCGTTTCTTTGGAAGCGTGTTTTTTACTTTTTTAAACTATATTATTTTTGAAAAAGCGTGTCACCAAAAATGAGTCCTCGTGTCATATATTGGCAGCCACTGTGCTATAGCTTTCTTCATAAGTGTTATGCCAACTTCATCGAAACCATTCTTACGTCAAGAATGGAGTGTTCCAGCCTCATAATTTATTGAAAAACCCGCTCTGTATTCATCCATTCTATGTAATATCTAATTATCACTTAATTGGAACTGTTCTCTCATTATTACTTCATGTGATTTTGCAAGTTCAATTGTACGATCGAGTTCGTTGAACACGGTAAACTTTTTTTTTATCTTCAATCGTGGCAGGTTTCTTCTCTTGCTGAAATCGCATTCATAAACAATTCATTGTATGAATGTGTGTTGGGATATTTATTAATAATTGTCTCTATGCGGCATGCCTTCTGTTTCGTTTGATGTAATTAATCGATTGGTTAGAAACTTGTTCCTTTGTGAATGTTTTGTATTGAACAATGATATGGAACTAAAGTGTACCTGATAGAACTCCATTATGTACATTTATACCGTCAAGTTTTCCGGGGCGCAATTATTGTTTTGTTCGAATTTTCCAAATAAAGAGGTTTTGGTCAAACATGGAGAGTCAAGAGCTGTTGCGCTTGATATTTCTAAAGCTTTTGACCGTGTGTGGCGTGAGGGTTTGCCAGGGATCCATATTGTCTCCAACCTTCTTTCTAAAGCATATCAACGACTAATTGGAAAAAAAAAGAAGAATCCAATATATTGCTTTGTTGACGACAGCACACTTGTCTCGTCATTCCATTTGGATTCCAGGACATCGCGGCTCCGGATGTACATCTTTACCGGCAGCAAGAGATTGCATAATAATAATATTTATTAAGTTGAATCGTCTATAGATGACATTGAGTATGTCAAAACGTGTACAAATACAAAATTAAAAATACAAACTCAGAAGCACAATATACAATTTACATAAATAATATAATGTATAATAGTCAAAACCTTGAATAATCTGCTATTTATGCAACAGCATCGTTATTAAAATCGGCCTGAAATGTTGGACATGTACATAATATATAATAGTCAAAACCAAAAATAATGTAACATCATCGTTATTAAAATCTTCCTAAAATGTTACACATGTACATGCTCATAATTTATCATCCATATATTCTTTGAGAGAATAATAGGATTTATCCAGGAGCAACTCTTTGATTTGATAGTTATAATGTTTTAAAGCAAAATTTTTTATTGTACTTGGAAGTTGATTGTACAATTTAATGGCCATAAGCTTGGGACATGATTCAGATACAACTAATCTGTGTTGGCACTTTCAAATAGTATTATAATTCTTATTACCATTAAAAGTAGGAAAATTGGTTGTATGCGATTTTACATATTTTAATATCTCATAAATGTATATACTTGTAACAGTCAATATTCTGAGATTTTGGAAGATGAGTTTGCAACTTGCAACTTGTCCTTCTAGTAACTCCTGCTATATATGGTTCTTTTTTGGATTTTGAGTATTCTGAAACAATCACAAGATGGGCCCCAAGCTATAATACCATAGGAAATGTTACAATGAAAGTATGCATGGTAGTATATTAATAAGAGTGATATATTTACATTCCAGCGTAGTTGTTAAATACAATCAGATATTGAGGATATCTTTTTACAAATCGTATCAATATACTTGTTCCATTTGAGATTTTCTGTTACCTTCAAACACAAAAAATGTTTCTCCTCTTGTTGTTGAATTGATCCATCAATTGATGTTACTAGTAAACTGTGATCTAGATTGGTTCTTGAACGATTTAAACGTAAAAGCAAAGTTTTTTTTTCATTTAACTAGAGACCATTGTCTGAGAACCACTTTTGGATTCGTTTTATTTCATCAGATGCTTTATTAACTGTGGCTTTAATATTTTCCCGAGTTGTCAATAAAGATGTGTAATCAGCTTACATAACGAACTGATCACTATAAAAATCATTTACATATATTATATATAAGAGTGGGCCTAATATAGAATCCTGAGGAACCCCGAGGGAACAATTTTTAGATTCTGATTTCTTTCTGCTACCCTTTACATAGTAGTATCTACTATCTGAGTAACTTTCAAACCATTTGGGGGTCATTCCCTTGATTCCATACATTTCAAGCTTTGTTAGGAGGATCTAGGATCTAGAAGTGATTTCGAATTGGGGTGAAAGTAAACAGGTTCAATCCAAGCCACAAAATCCCAGGCATAGGTTTTCTCCAAAACGATAAGCGTCTCCAAATCTTGTCAGGATTGACAATTCCGCTTTTTGCTTCGAAAAGTTTGTTGGGGGTTAAAATTGACACCAATATGTCTTGGCACAATCATGTCGCTGGAATTGTAAAGACTGCTTCTAGAAAACTTG
>WOGP01005223.1:0-13321 GCA_015342065.1 Leptinotarsa undecemlineata
TAAGTTTGAAAATGTCCATATAGGACGAAACTGCAGTAACGTTAGTTACAATT
Source organism: Leptinotarsa undecemlineata (assembly GCA_015342065.1). Lineage (NCBI taxonomy): Eukaryota > Metazoa > Arthropoda > Insecta > Coleoptera > Chrysomelidae > Leptinotarsa > Leptinotarsa undecemlineata. Next base: position 54 of record WOGP01005223.1, read on the forward strand.
AAAAGTGGTATAAAACATAGAAATGTTCATTTCTCTTTTCATTATGATCTCCTACCACGTAGTGGCTACATCTATCAATTTATGTGTTGAAGCGTTTATTGTATTTAAATCGAAATAACATTTAATTTGATAATAATTCAGTGTAGTCAATTATTGGTCAACCCACGAGGAAAAACGTAACAATATTAATTTCTATATTATTATCTATATCAGGCATTCATAGATGTATAGGCCAATTTCTTCATGTAAGAAGTTGAATATTTTCAGGTTTTTCTAAACATTATTTCAATTAATGTGTGTTGACTTATATCTACATTATGTAAGAAAATATTGTAAAACAATAATACAATAGATTATGATTGACTCACATAAGGCGTTAAAAACCAGTAGCATAACGCTTTTCACATGATCGTTCTACAGTAGTGATTGATGAATCACGGTACTCTAGTACTTAGTTGATTTTGAGCAAGTTGATTTGTGAATAGAAAGTTTTGTTTGTTTTTATTGGTCTTGTTTTGTAGAGAAGGAAGTTGTGAATTTTGTTTTGTCTAGGCTCAGTAGGTCAGTACTTAGCCAAGAGTGAATTTGTTTCATGTCAATTCCAGCTCCATCATATACTTCGTTCCATATTTCACCTACGGATGCTACAGCGGTATCATCAGTGTAAGACGTTGAATTTCCTTCGAAATTTTCAATGTCGAAAATATTTTTGAAATACGGTAAAAATAGCATGGGGCCCATGACATTTCCCTGTGGTACACCCCTGTTGAAAGGCAGTGGATCACTATGTGAGTAATTTATTTTTACTTTCTGTATTTTGTTTGATAAATAATATCTTAATGGATTTAATGCAACGCCTATTACTCCTGCGTCTTTCAATCTCTGAAAGAGTATGTTGTTTTCGATGGTATCGAACGCCTTTGACAGGTCTAAAAATAACATCCTTTCTGATCCTGCAATCAGTTGAATACCTCATTTGGTCTGTTGATAAGTTTCCACTGAATCTATATTCTGTTGAAAAAAATTGTTTTTCCGTTAATCAGCTGTCACCCCCATACGAACGACAACTCTCAGAAGTTGAGAAATTTCTTCGAGCTGAGGACTAACGAGGTCTCACCATTCAACGTGTGATTTTTAACACAATATTGGGAAATGGAAATTATTTTTGTTGTAGTCAAGGCAGTTTACTAATCTGTTTTTTTTTTGACATTTTTGACATATTTTTGCAAAATTTTTTTATGAGTGTTATGCATCTATAGTCTAAAGTGTGTGGTGGATTTTTTAAAGTAATCGGGATCTCAAGGTAATTATTTCTTTTAATTATTCAAGTAAACGAACTCCATCCAATAAATATCCATGAAGTTACTCTTCTCAAATATAATGTATGTATCTCACAGAATTCCACATGAGTAGAAATAATAGTTAGGAAATTAATACGAAAATTTTTTTCGTGTAGTCTGGTTTCGTTCTCATTTCAGCCTTGATGCAATCCTGCGTTTCGCAACTATTTTGCATAATAGAATTTCTTATAAAAGCAATCACTTTGATTATAATGAAGCTGCGCCCGATTTGCCTGGGGAGACTTGTAACTCACCTGATTCAATATAAATGATGAGTCCTGGGAGAGGAGCTACATAGTTTTAACATGCAATCATTAGGAGGGGGGGGGGGAATTTTAGAAGAGATCAATTTTTGGGAGAGAAAGGTTTCGGCATTTCACTCCTATATCTTCATACGAAAAAAATAAATAGTAAACTGTTTAAATGTATTTAAAATCTTTTTTTCCGTTAATCAGCTGTTGAACGACAACTCTCAGAAGTTGAGAAACTTGTGCGACCTAAGGACTCTATACAAAGATGTGAATATCATGCAGAGAAGTAACTTTCAGACACAAACTGAAAGAAAAAGCCCTCTCCTAATAACTACTTGCATATAAACATTGAATTTCCCGAAAGAAAAAAATACCTTCGAAACAACTACTTTCATATGAACATTAAATTATACGAAAAACATTTTTCTATATTCAGTTTGTATTTCAAACATAAATGATTCAATTCGAAGTAGTTGGATATAGTGTTTTCTCAGTGGACTGAGTGTGATTTGATTCAACAAGTTTATTTGTTACTGGTTGTTGTCCGCGGCTTTGCCCGCGTAGGTCGTGATAGACCATTTTAAAGAAATAGTTACAATATTTTTTTATCAACTCTAAATTTTAGGTTCTCAACTTCAAAACTGATGAAATTCAGTATAATCTTTGAATCCCTATTTTTCCTCCTTGAGGGTAGAAATTCCTGATTTTCCCCTCTTGATGCTTATTCACGATTTACAAAGAACCTACCTGCATATTTCAGGATTCTAGGTTCACTTGCTTCGGATGTACGTTGATTTAAGACCGGGCAATATGAGACCGGAAAATTTATATTTTCACTTCAAAATTACAAAATTAAAAAATATGCCAACTGCTTTGAGTGATGAATAGCTTTGAGGATCGACTTGGTTTATTCAGGCTTATTTAGTTTTTCATTGAAAATTATATATTATAAAAGTAAATCATTTCCCAAGTATCCAACAAAATTTTCTGGTTTACATGTTAATCAACAACTGAGCAAGAGCAATTGAAAATATGATATCACTCGCGGTACATCTTGACGTAACACCAGGCAACGAGCTTCGCGCGGATTTTCGCGCGGATTTTCGGATTCGGATTTTGTTTCATTTACTGGTTTGAAAACACCATGTGTTACGTTTTTTTTTTGTTTTCAAAACAATTTATAAGTTAAGGACCATTATGTGTTCATTAGAAGACAGCTTTAGTAGAGCTTATTCGGGTAATTTACCTGTTTGTTAAATGTATGATGTGTACGTCTGGCCTAAATATTACTTTACGATAAAAATAAGACGGATTTCTGTACAATATAATTTCATGAAATAAACATGTTGAATGAAATGTTTGAACCATCAAAGCCAACCAGTACGTCATCAACATATCTGAATCAAAACACAATATGTTTCTGAGAAAAGGGGTTAAGGATGCAGGTATTTTCTTTTTTCTTGTGTGTCCAGGAAGACCAGAGTTTTGTAGATGAAAATTATTATTATATTTGAACAAATTCTGTTCGAGACATGAATTAAGTAGTTTGCAAAATTCGGTAGTTACATATGGATTTGTATTTCACTAAGGAAAGACATTCGTCTGTTGGAATGTTGAGAAACATGTTTGTTATACTAGTTTGACATTATTTTCGATATTCTAATTTGATAATTCGTCAGCTAGGTCTACTGAATTCAGAAGTGTGTTTGAATGATTGAATTTTGTGAGGTCTCTGAAACTTGAATTTGAAAATTTAGACAACTTACTGGTTGGGACATCTATATTATCATACAACGGGTCTGGTTGAATGTTCTTGTTTGCGGAGTTTAAATAATCCATACAATTCTGCATTGCTGATTCCTCCATGACCTTCTTAGCTTGCTGGGAATACATTTTGGTGGGGTCATTTCTTAGAATGGTGACATCTAATATTTTTAATACCATCAGAAACGGGATGGGAGTTTTCACCATTCCACGCACCGTTTTTAATGAGTCAGTCTCCACCAGGGTCCTCAAATCCTCATCCTGGATTGCTGTAGGTTGACCACTTCGGGGCTCTTGAAGACTGGAATCTCTGGAACGAAGTGACATCAAACAGTGTGTTCATTAATACCATCATTGCCAAACGTCTGGTTACCTTTTGAAGCTGTGTCGACTGCGCTTTTGTTTATATTGACGCTGGAAAGAAACACATATTGAAATTTGAAAAGAGGTGAATAGCATCAACCCATAGAGTACAAAATTATCTACCGATCAGTATATACCACAACACAGTAGATTGAATAATTATTGAGATATGAAACTACAATAAAACAGCCACCAGAGACTTCATGATATCACCTGGGTGTTGGATTAATTCATAATTCTGATTAATAATAATGAATATCAGCATATTCAATGAACAACTCACAATTGTAATTGAAATTGAGTACCTAGGATTCATTATAGACAATCAATTAAATTTGAATAAATGCCAAATATGCCATTGGGAAAGATATGTGTGAAAATGTATTTTTTCTCTAGAATTTCAAAATCTATATCAACCTTTGCTAGACTTTTGTATCTTTTTTTTTTATTTATTTATTTCAAAATAACCGCATCCACCTCGGGGGTTATTAGCGAAAGTACAATCGATTACAATACTGATGAAATTCAGAAAAGAAAGAAAGATTAAAACAATTAAATTTTGTCAAAAACAATGATGTTTTTCAAAAAATGAATAAGATTTTCAATATTCTTCAGCTCTAATGCTCGATCGAAATCACCGGATAACTTTGACTGACATCTGTTCTCTTCATAAGCCGAGCACTTGTTAACGATGTGTTTAACACTATTTATCTGATCACAATGTATGCATTTTGCAGAATCTTCTCTTCTCATCAGGTGTTAGTGCGTTAATCTAGTGTGTCCGATTCTTACACGGGAGAAAACAACTTGATATCTCCTTGAGATTCAGTAGTAATTCTAAGGGGACAAGCCAGGATTATTCTCTCTCAATTTATTATTTTCTAAGGAGATCCATCTTTCTTTCCACTTATTCATCATGTGTTGCTTGATTACGAAGTGGTAGTTTTGATGAGGAATTTTTTGGGTACGGTTGGCGAGAGGGTTGGAGCATGCTTACCTAGCTAGTTCGTCTGCTTCATCATTGCTCACAATTCCTGTATGGGAGGGAATCCAGATTATTTCAATATATTTATTGCTCTGAGATAATATCCATAGTTCTTTTTTTATGATGTGAAGAATGGCATTCCGGGGGTAGAGTTGCTTGATACTTTGGACAGCACTGAGAGAGTCAGTAAGAATAACAGAGTTTCCTTCTAGTTCTCTACAGTGGATTAAGGCTTTGGCTATTGCTAATAATTCTCCTGAGTAAACACTACAAGTTGACGGCAGATGATAAGAAAACTGTGTGTTTTCCATAATCACTGCAGCTCCTACTCCATCTGGTGTTTTAGAAGCGTCGGTGTAGATGTGATTGTAGTCCCTGTAGTTGGATATCAGTGCAGAGAATGCTCTTTGGATTATAGCTGGCGTAGTTTGATTTTTCGGATAGTTAATCAGCATGGTGTTGCACTGCGGGAGATTAATTGTCCAGGGAGGTGGAATATTCGAATTTAAGGGGAGGATGTTAACAGGATTGATTGGGTTGCTAGGTAGTTTGAATAATCTAGAATAGAGGGGTAACGGGATTTTGTCATTTTGTGCAAAGAGGTGGGTGAATCTATCAGCAAAGACGTAATGGTAAGCAGGGTTGTTTCTATTGGATGCGTATTCTAGGATCATGCTTTCTCGGCGTAGGTCTAGGGGTGGTTCATTGGCTTCCACAAGAAGGCTCTCTACGGGGCTGGTGTGAAATGCACCCAGGGCGATTCTGATAGCAGAGTGTTGTATCACACTAAGAGTTTTGAGAAGTGACGGTTTGGCAGTAGAGTATACGATGGAGTTGGAGTAGTAGAAAGCCATGAAAATTCTTCAAGTTTCTAAACGGCATGTAAATGAACTTTTCTTTGGACAATAAAGCATATTCATTTTATATCTTGGCTTTTCTAATTGCTTTTTTGTACGGGTTCCCTGAATGATAACCGTATACTATTGTTAAAAAACAATTGCGGTCGAGTGTTCTTCGTTTGAACCTGAAAAGGAAGTGTTTGTTAACTGTTAAAAAAAATTCTCTCAGAATCTGTAGTCATCCCTGTTAACTGCATTGTATAGATCGCTAAGCGCTGGATTGTCGCACGATTGAATTCTCTCAAACGCGTCTTCTGCATGTTGTCTCATTTATGCGTCTACGTAGTGTATGTTCAGATCCCGGAATATATAACTATTGGCTACATATCTTAGAGCGTTCACGGCGGTTCTTACGCACGTGTTCATAAACGGCTGGATCTGTCTTCTGTATGTCGCTCCGCACTAGCCCCAGGCAGTGCAGGCATACAGGATTATTGGTAATAGTACGGTCTTTATCATCAGTTGCTTCAATTTCAGTTCCATATTGCTTCTCCGTCCTATTATTGGTAATAGGTTTTGTCGGGCAGAAATCACCATTCCTATTCTCTGCCGTATCTGAGATCTGAATCAGCCGATACCGCCACCATATCCCTGCATTTGAAATCTGTAACATCCATGTTGATCTATATTAAATGCACAATGTATTTATTAGTGCTGTATTGCTCAACATCGCTTCGTAAATAACACGGATTTTTTTTCTTGAGATGAAAACTGGTCATTGTGGGTTAATCGCCATCGGGGACTTTTTTGTTGAGCTTTTAAAGGTGTACAATACTGTAGTATATTTTTTGATCTATCTTTTTTTCAGATTTTTATTCCACAACGAATGTTTGAAATACAAACTGGTAGGTAGGTAGGTAGGTCTGAAGTGCAACCCATACGGGTGTATTGTGGCTCACACCTATTCACACTCGGCCAAATAAACCCAGCTTCTTAACGAAGCCGATTAGTTTGTATGGTGAGTGGTCTTTCAGGTCACATGGTGAGAGTACGGTTCTGCCGAACTCTAAAAACCTGATTCAGTCCCCAGCGGGGCAGGCACAAAGTATGTGCACTGCTGTTTCATGATTTTCCAAGCACACACGGTCTTGTGACAGCCCGAGTCTCTGCATATGCTGATTCAAATGACAGTGTCCTATAAGAAGGCCTGTTAGACATCATAGTTCATCCCTACTGTGGTCCAACAACTGTTTGGAATCAAGCTTCGAAGGGTGAATAAACGCTTCGGAGTGAGCCAATCCAGGAAGATTCTGCTAGGAGTCCATAACTCTTCTTGCCATCCAGGTGTTGAGCGTTTGTTTGGCAAAGCCTAAAGCGATGTCAATGACAGGTTCTGGTCCTTTGAAGCCGCTTGCAGCATCTTTCTTTGCCAGAGAGTCAGCAGCTTCATTGCTTTCCAGGCCAATATGACTAGGAATCCAGACCAGAGACAATCTGTTTATTCTTCTTATCGAGGAGAGTCTTTTTTGGCAGTTTGCTACCAATTTAGACGTTGCTCGGTGGGAGCCAAGAGCTTTCAACGCCGCTTTACGGTCCGAGAATATTTTTATTTACTTGTAAGTGAGGTTGGATTTATCCCGCAGGATCCAATCCTCTCTACTTGGGAATAGTACTTTATAATACAGTTCGTAGTTGGCAGTTGGAGGCATAAAGCTCGAGATAATTTCCAGAATGCTGTGACTTCCAATGTCAACTAACAGTCTGTTGTACTCTGCTTTGAATTGATTTATGCAATTAGTATTCTGCTCAAGTCTGTATGCAGTCCATCTAGCCTCTCTTTCCAGAAAAATGTGGAGAGGAGGTAGATCTAGAAGAATCTCCATGGCCGCTGACGGTGTGGTACTGATGGCACCATTGATAGCCAGACAAGCATGTCTATGTAAGCCAGAGAGCTTCGCTTGGGCTGTTTTCTGTAAAGCCTTCGGCCACCAAGCAATTGCACCATACGTGATCATTGGTCTGACAATCATCACATAAATCCAATGGATGGGGGAAAGTGAGGGAAAGTGGCTTAGATTGTCCAAGTTCTTTCTCTTGGTGAAGGGGATTAACACAGTTTTGCTGGGGTTGACAAACATCGGCTCCCTCAGGCACCAACTGTGAACAACGTCTAACGCGCTTTGGAGGATATTAAAAGCTACCCTTCCCGACGTAGACCTTGTCAGGATGACGAGGTCATCTGCATAAGCATGCAGATCAACTTCTCTTCTGTCGAGGGCATCAAGCCCTCGCTTAATATGTAATTGTTGAAGCAACTGTTTGATATGTATCCATTTGAACTACACATTTTTTTATTGTATTCGTTTGATAATGTATTTGTAAGACGAAACTGTAGTAACGTCAGTTACAAATACAAGTGGTAAAAAACATAGGAAGTTTTTTCTTTATTTTGACATGCTTTATATTGGCTTCACCTGTATGTATGTATGTGTGTTTGTATGTATGTTTTCTTGTATGCATGTTTGTTTGCTTGTAATTCCCAAGCTCGTTATCTGTATTAACAGAATTTTCAACATTAGTATTGCTTGATCAATTCACTGGCAGATGGCGCTGTATGTAAACTCCTTGATAGGTTGTTCAAAAGAAAATTAAAAAAAAAATATTTTGAGAATTATAAGTGTTAGCGGAATTTTGTACTACAGATGGAATATTTAGATATTTGAATATTTTCAATTACCCGTGATTCAATACAGAAAAAAGTTTTGAACGAAATGAAAGATACATTTTGAAATCTAATTCGATTATTTGAAAGTGAACGAGAATATGGATTTCAAAAGCGAAAGCGTTATTGTAAAATGTACTCCAAAAAATTCAGTCACTTAAATATTTCAAAAAATCAAAAAATTAGAATTAAGGTACTTGACATTACATATCAAATCATATAGTCATATATAGTTGAAAAACTAAAATACACGCTTTTTGAAGAACGTCAAGAGTTGAAAATAAATATAGTTAGAAAAACTGAAAAAGACGCTTTTAAAGAACAACGAACTAAAAAGTTGAAAATATTTTTTTAAATAAGATTAAAACTATAACGATCGAAAAATACTAGTATTATTGTGAAAATAGCGTGGGCGCTAGATATATAAAAAATATGGCACAAAGCGCTCACGCTTTTTTCACAGCAAACATACATACATACATACATACAGGTGAAGCTAATATAAAGCGTGTAAAAAAAATTAAAATTAGCAAAAAATTTCACAATTAAAAAAGACATTAGAAAAATGAAGAAGTTATTTCACTACCTTCGATTGTTTCTTCTTACTCTGTGGTCATTTTCATCTTTTATTTGAAGGTGGTTGACAATGTTTCTTGGTGTATTACATCAGTTCGGATTTCCATTGTCTAATATAATAAAAGTTGATTTGAAATCCCTGAAACGTAATGACGTAACTTAGTTTGGAATTTTTTACTCTTTATTTTTATTTTTCATTTCTGTTGATAATATTTTCAATTTTCAGCTTTTAGTGATAATTCAATTTTTATTTTTTGTTTGTAGCTTCTATGTTATTTCCTTGTAACTTCAGTTTTTTGTGATTAGTAAAATTATTTTCGTTTAATCGGTTTATTTTTTCAGACAGAGTTCGTCCTACTTTAAAAATTGCCAATTCATGTTATTTTTCAAAAATAAAGAGTCAGCAGTCAAATGTTATTAGAAATCGTCAGATATCTCACTTAATTGCCAGCTCTGGATAAGTTATTTCATTTCAGTTCAAAGTTAGCGCTATTTTTTGTGAAATGACGCCACAAACATGTCTTTTTAAATTCATGTTGACGAAAGAAGTATATGAAAAACTTAGGTTGGCAGCATTGCCTCGAGTGAGTTTCCTGCGCCTCCGGATGAAACTTCTGTTCACTTTCAGCAGGAGAAGCCTGGCCAAATGCACTCGAATGAGAGGCAACAGCTATAGAACTGCTGTAGAACAATCATAAGAGTGTTGTGTATAAATATGCTCGTATCGGTAGATAGTCACATGAGTGCATAGTGTTAGTTTCGTGTGAAGTGTTCTGAAGACCAGGAGGTATCAAAATACGTTGTCTTGACATTCATATTTTATTAGCATTCCAATTATTCAATATTCGAAAATGAATGCCAGTCGACCACATGTTTCGAAGATCCAAAAAGAGTACTTATTACAATATCTCCAGAAAAAGTCGAAACTGGCGAAAGGCAAATTTTCTCCCTCATTTACAATTGGAGAAGCTCAATTAGAGTGGCAAACTCTGGCGAATGCTCTCAACCGTTTACCAGGAAAACATAGCATTAAAAGCTGGAAGCAATGGAGGAAAGTACGTATAATGTATCTAAATAGAACCTACAAGAAATTGAAGTATTCTCCAATGGATAAATATTCGTTTTTAGGCACACAGTGATTTTGAAAAAAATTTTTAGTGAACTTACGTATTCTGATGTGTAGATTACGAATCCGAATGAAAAAAAGCGGCGCTCTTCCTTATTTACAAAGTTACGGCCCTTCAAAGTTCCGAAAAAGGCAACTTTTCAGCCTTCTTTTTCACAAGGTAAACTATTTGAAAACACAAGCATTGATTTACTAGGTCACCTTTACACCTTATTCCTCCTTAGTTGACATTTTTCACTTCAATAATCAACATTTTTCTTATAAAAATTCAATTCAAAAGCGAATGCTTCTTCTGGTTACATTCTTTTATTTTTAGATCAGTCACTAGTGACATTTCAGAAAAAAGCGGTTGGTATTTGCCAACACCTACTATTTCAGATTCGTATTTTATCTTAATACACCACCAAAAAGCAATTTACGAACTGAAGAATGAAGGCAAAATTGATATGAATTACTTTACTACAGAAATGTAAAACCTAAAAGCAGCTCTGTACATTATTTCATATTTTTATTGGAGAAATGTTGATTGTTGAAATGAAAACTGTCAAGGAACGGGGAGTAAGGTGATCTGGTAAATAAATGCTTGTGTTTTTAAATAGTTCAACTTGTGAAAAACAAAACTAAAAAGTTGCTTTTTTCTCAACTTTGCAGGGCTTTAACTTAATAAATAAGGGAGAGGCCGCTTTTTTCTTTCGGATTCGTCATTTACGCATCAAAATACGTAAGTTCAATCAAAATTTTTTCAAAATCGTCGGATGCCCTCAAAACGAATATTTACTTTTCACCGCATCGAAAACTAAAGTTTCGATAGATTTTTTCTGGGAATTCGAAGAATGAAATTTATCACTATATCTCTATACATACGATGTGTCCAAAATGAGGCTTTCTGGCACTAAAAAGTCTGGAGTATATTCAAATGAAGTTAGGAAATTTAGGAAATCCTAATTATATGTGACACATCAGTAAAATCGCCCCCAAAATATGACTCTTTTCTTCCATACCCAATGCCAGAAAAAATAAGGACGGAATTTGTGAATTTCTTTTCTTCCCGAATATCTCTAGAACTAATCGAAATTTCCTCAATTTCAGAATCAATCAAGTGAGCTTTCTTTATCTCTCATATCCATTCTTATCTTGGACACAGTGTATAATATTCACACTTCATAACTGAATATTGGTCATATGAATCTTCCGCTGAAAAAATTTCTTGGCTCGTAGCTATTTCCTTCAATAGAATATGAATTTTGATGGAGTATTTTTTTATAGGAAATAGAATAAGAGCAATTGTTTGTTAAACCCATTCACCGATTACCAAAAATTCGAGGTATAAGAATTTTGAATTGATAATTTGCATAGTGGTTCATGGATTCATTGAAACTATTGCCTAAAATTAATTGTTAGGTCAGGTTGATGTGAATAGAGGTAGGTATATCAAAAAGTTGTCCCAATTTCACTGAATGATTTTATTTAATCTGCTTCGAGACTTATAAGGTTAGATAATTCAAAAGATTTTCTTGAATGGTTAGCCTATTGAATGGATTAATAGTGCCAGGTAGTATCCAAATAAATCAAATGAAAAAGAATGCTCGTCGTTCTGATTTCGGAAACGGCCAAATGTGACTTAACTTAGTTCTCTTTATTGTTGAAGTTCACGATATAATTTTTAGAATTACTTTATTTTCAAATTTTCATTTCGAGAAACAGTGTAAAGAATCTTATTTAGGAGAGTTTTATTTGCTAGGGATCCACAATTCTTTTTCTGTAGATAATATGAATTGACCAGCATTGTTATATCACCTACATGGGAATGAATGTTAATATATCTTCAAACCCCTGAGCACCATCCAATATGTTCAATATAAAATGCTTCTCCTTCATCAGAACAAAAATGCTGTCTCTGGTGATTGTTTCAGTATCATGGGCTGAAATGTCCCGGGCCTGAGAAAGAACGCGTTTTTTTTTGTTCAATTTTCACCATAGTTTTCATTTTTCTATGATCATTTACTTTAATATCAAAATATCCCTATATTTCTAACCTAACCTAACCTTAATTACACACTCTTGAGCATTATGAGTCATGTATATTCTTGAATATCATAAATTGATGGATGTAGCCGTTACGACGTGATAGGAAATAATAATGAAGAAAATACAATTGAAACTTTTTGTTTTTTACCACTTTTATTGGTAACGTTACTGCAATTTCGTCCTATAAGGACATTTTCAAACGTATACATTATACTACACATTAAAATTTAATGTATAACGTTGAAATCATATAACATTAAAGTTTAATTTGTAAGTTTGAAAACGTATAACATTAAAGTTCAATGTATAAGTTTGAAAATGTCCTTATAGGACGAAACTATAGTAACATCAGTTACAACTTAAAGTGGTAAAAAACAGAAAATTTCAATTCTCTTTTATTTTTGAATACCAGTTTTCTCGAAGTTGGGACTAAAAAAATCAACATTCAATTCATACCAACGTTGTGATATTGAAAATAAAAGAGTATTTCCGAATTTATTCTGTAGTAATTTTTCATTTGGAAAAATATAATGAACCATGACAATAGGATTGAGTTCATATAAATATATAGTCAAAATATAATTTCAGTGTCTTTCAATCTTTATAGGCAAATCGATGTTCAGAGGTAACTGACTATATACCGGGTGATTCTCTAAGATGGCTAACCCCTATAACTGTTTTATTATTGGACATAGGAAAACGAAATTTGGGGGTTGTGTATTATAGTTTAATTTACATTTTTTGGCATATTTACTTGCTTTGCCGTACATTCGGTTTCACCGGAAATGACCTCATTCCATCCTATATATTTTTACTTATTTTGATGGAGAATGACATTCTGAATCTAACAATACTTCACTTGTCAACAAAAAAGAATGCTAATGATGCAGTTCGAATGAATGCTCAGGGTTCCCTAATCATTGCCTTCCCACTAGACATTATTTTCCAAAACTTCAAAGAAAAATGCGAAATGAACCTCAAGAAAATGCTAATAACTTCATCGTTAGTGAAGACAAAGAAGTAGATGTATTGGCTTATGTTGAAGTAAATTGTACGACGTCAATTCGCCAAATTGTTTCTGAATGTGATATAAGTTTTTCGTCCGTTTGGAGAATTCTTCATAAGAAGCGATTTACACGATCCATGATATTCTAGATAAAAAAATTAAAAATATTTCATTTGTCAAATATTGACAAGTGATGTATTGTTGGATTTAGAATGTCATTTTTGATCCAAGTAAGTATAAATATATGGGATGTCCCATTTAAAAATCG
>WOGP01005224.1:0-13320 GCA_015342065.1 Leptinotarsa undecemlineata
TACACATTCTCTAACCATCAGTCCACCTTTTCGTAACTGTGTCGTGAGTGTCATACCAAGTTTCGTCCAAATAGAAAATTTGCCGCTGGCTTCTTCAGAGATTCATTCATATTAATCATTCATTGAGAATCAACTTCCGCTATCTACTACTTCATCTATTTCATTCCTTTGGCATATCAAAACATTTCCGACTAAATATTCTGCCAACCTTAGACCATCACAATTCACCCTAATTTCTCATTTTCATGTTTCGACAAAGGCAAATCTAATGGATTGAAATCAGATGATTGAGGAGACCATCATCTCCGCAATGGCGACCGTCAATATATTCATGTAAATCATCAAATGATCATGTAAATGCAAACATAATACATCGAACCTAAATTATTTCAGAAATTTTATTAGGTAGTTTCGCACCTCTTCAAAATTGTATTAGGGCTTTTGTTTCATGCATAAAACCCTCGATGAAACCATTATTAAAATTGAAGAATTAATATACGCATACAAGAAATAATGATGCAAAAGAAAATATTCAAACAGGCATTCTTTTATTTCAGTAGGTTCTCTATCAGGAAGAGGTAAAAAAATTTGAGATGGATTCAAAAAGCATAGTCTCAACGGAATGGTTTTCTGATATTACGACTTCTTTAGCAAGATAACGAATGATGTACATTAATATAGATGAGATAAAATTTTGAACTGTTATTTTAGGTAACCATATTGTAAGTAGACTCCCAATATTACTAAAAGAAAATCATGGCGTGACATAAAAAATCCCACTGAAATTTTGTAATTTCAGTGCATGCACACCCCTGTTAACGTGAGCTTTTCTACGGCACTGGCCAAAAAATATTCGGAATCGTTTGATGAAGCAAAGTCCTACAGAATAGCCAACTCAGGCACCCCACATAACGCCTCTTAACTTTTTTCTATGGCAATCCAAAATGTATATTACCCAACCCGGGTCAAATGAAGGAAAAATCAGTTGTATAGGCCTATCCGAGAACAAGGAACTTGTATTAACGTGCTTTGAGCACTTATCATCAAAAGTTAGAACGTTCAGGATTTCTATTTCGATCTATAACTGATTCGTAACTCGAATTATCGCAAACATAATCCGTGAAAAAAGTTTGGGTCCGCTATTCTCAACTTTGACCCGTTCACCAAAGTTTTATTTTCCGTTAGACGATTTGTTTTATTCTTTTTCTGCAGAACTGTTTTTGTTACCACCAGGGTGGGCAGGCAAACAAGAGGCAACACACATGTTTTTGAACTGTTCGACGACAAACCCATAATTTTTTTATTTATCCCTTCAAATACAGAAATAACATACGTCTGGAAGCCTAAAATTAACTCGATGAAGCCGACTCGGTAGAATACGTAGTTTTCCATGTTTATAAATTAAAAATGAATGGAATGGAATTTATTTATAATAGGTAGATGAAATATTGAAAGTAGGTTTACATTCATTTACTTAAAATCTAAAGATAGTCGAAAACTTGGTTTTCCGACTATCTTTAACTTCAAAAAAATTAAAATAAGAAAAAACTTGCTCCGTTCCCAATGTTCCACCTTTCCTACAAATTTGAATTCAGTAATACCATTTTACCTTTTTTCCTTTCTTTAAAATTTTTAGAATCTTCAACTCTGCCGTTTCGAATGAATGTTATTCAAATTTCATAGTTTTGATGAATATTGGACTTCGATGTAATACATCTTACCCAGAAAATACCTAAATTGGCCTGGTATCAGAAAAAATATGCACCTGCAGAAATTCGTCTTTGTTGTTGCAAAGTTTATTTAGTTTTATAATTTCATTATGGGACGGATTAGGATTTTGAGTGTATGAAAATCCTACTCGAATACAAAAATCTCTTTTTTTAGGAGTGTATACTTACGAACTTTAACTCATAAGGATGCAGATTATTTTTGTGCAAAATTCTTCTCATAGTTTCTCTGCCAAGCCCCAATATAAGCTTTTCCGTTTTCAACAAAGCTCAAACAAACGTTAAGTTGTTCTTCTTCACTATACCTACTTGGATTAGTTGGTTTCTTGAAACGATTGTCCACACACTCAGTTTCTTTTAATTTTTTCAATTTCCTTCCCGAAAGTATAGTTGATATTTCTTCGTGGAAGCCGCTGACTGGCAATACAAGCAACGCCACACAACACAACGATTTCCACTTTTTCTTGTGTGAATCAAGAGGTGAATTTTCACTTTTCTTAAAAAATATTTATTAATTCATCATTTTTGGTGAGTACTTAAGCTCTCTCAACGATTCGGTTTTAATATTTCCTTTCATGGGTCTCTTCACACTTGAGAACAGGAAAAAGTCGCAGGGGGGCAAATCTGGTGAATACGGTGGCTGAAGCATGATTACGGTGTTGTTTTTAGACAAAAAATCCCGCAACGACGAGTGAGAAGATGAAAAGTTTTTTGTATGTTTCACTCTAAACGGTATTGTCTGATGAACTGCAATAAACTTGCTGTTTTAATCCCATTGTGTAGTGTAGTGTAATATTGTGATTCTCTTCCTTTTAATTATTACGTAAATATTAAGTGCCTATTGTGATATTAGATAACAACTTAAATAAGTAATTTTATGTTTAATATTTTTGAAAAACCATTAATAACATTCAAAAGAAGAATCTACCCCTTCTCAAATGAACACCTCACCTATTTTGAGTATTTTTAAGGTGCAATTAATATTTTTTCTCAACTAAGGGGTTGTTTGTTCATTTGTTGATTATCAATAAGTGAAGATGTCGAAGACTGCATAACGTTTTCTTCATTTTTCCCCAAAACATAATCCTTGTAAGGAAGTTTCGGTTTCGGCCGAAATCTTTGAAATCTTGAAATTTTATATCATGCTCAGTCCAAAGCGCTAGAACGAAATTATTTTGAATACCTATTTATGAAACTGTAGGTCACTGCTCAGTTCAGAAAAGTATGATATTTCAGGTTTTTGTTTTTTTTAAGTGAATTTATGGTCAGAAACTAATTAAACTGGATAAAAATCTATCAAAAAAAAAAAAAAAAAATTGCGAGGGAAAAAATAACGATTATTGACATAACAACTCGCTTACCTTCAGAACCCGAAGCAGATACACGTTGAAATGAAAAAAACTAGATGAAATTTGCAACAACAAAGACGAATTTCTGGAAAGTGCATTCGTTTTTCTCTGATAAAAGGCCAATGTGTGTGTTTTCTGGGCAAGGTATCACATGAAAACAAGTCAGAGTAACTTTTTCTCGTCAATTTTCGATATTTCAAAAAAACTGATTTTTGAGGATGTCTAATTTAACAAGCACAAGTTTACTGAGGAATGAATATATCGTTAAAAAATCCATATGTTGCAAACTGCGTTTATGTTCAAGGAAATAAAAAATTTATTACTTACATCTGACTTATATAAATTGATGTAATATTTCATTCTATCTCTGCTTTGCTGAAGTCCTGAATAATAAAATAGTTTGACTAAAAAGGTAGACTTATATAAGGGCACTGAATCTTATTGTTCTCATTAAAAATGAATAAAGAACTGAGGGCTATGTAGATATGTGTCTATGTCTATATGCTCAGTCACGCAACTAATTGCTTTACAAAATCGAAAAATCATTAGGAAACAGATTCTGATAACAATATACCACCCATTCATTATATTTCTTTCCAAAAAAATCATTACAGTCATGTACTCATGATAGTACCGATTGTGATACTAGTTTTATTGGAAAAAAACTGTTGAAAGGAAAAATACCACTAAAAGTATTATTGAGAAGTGGCAAATTAAGGTGAAAACTGACTGACCCAAATGAAGTTGCTGTGAGAAAGAAATGTATTTGGTAAACAAAATACCAAAAGCACTTTGAGGTTAAAATCTTTTGATAATCCTCTTTTGGGCTAATTATGATCCCTATTTTGGAATACTTCACTAAGAGAAAACTACCAGATAATAATTAGACAATAATTTCAGGCTTCCCTTTGTGATTTTCTATTAATTTTTTTGATCACTGCTTATCCAATAGCTTATTCAAGTAATATTTTGTATTAGCCTAAGGACTCGAAATTCAAGGGAGATATTACCTTAATAATTACCTACTAATAGGTTTCTTTGTTTGAAATTTACTACAGACGTTGTAGAACTTGTAAACTTGGTTTAGTATTTTTGTAGTTTTTCTCAGTAATACATACATTTTTCTTCACGAAGGTTCGAGTTTCAACAATAGATTATGAAACATTTTGAAATCATGCAAAACTTTTTTGTCAAATGAACTAAAATATACTTAGTTGAAAGATCTGCAATACTGATATTTCAATAAATACAGATCTCTAAATATTCAGACTGTAAATGAAAAAAAAATTGTTTTGAAAAATTGATTGCTCGATAGCTAAACCGTATCTACGGTCTTTTTTCATTAATTTTCACCTTCCACAGACTGAAAATAATTAAAAAGTACAATGAATATTTTACAGTTGTTATAAAAACAAGCTTTTAGTATCTACATTTCAACAAAGTACCAGATAAATACTGTTTCTTGCCAAAGGAAAATATACACTCATAAGTACTTAATCAAGCATATTTTTAAAATACAACAAAGATTTAAACTGCCCCAGTCATATTAAAATCTATATAATTAGTCTCTGGAACGGTTCTTCAGTTGTGATTTTTGCAGAGTTGAGTGGTGAAGAAGAGAAAACATTTATTAGGGAAAATCGAAGTGAATTAGAAGTTCTCTCTTTCTGCATGTGCACAAAATTCTATATCTATTGTCATTTCAATGCATTTCTGTCTGTGAATGTGAAAATAGGTATCCAAAACTATAATATATCCAAAAATTGAGGCACACAATCTAAACGAATAATTTCTAGTTCAGCTGAAACAAAAACAAGACTTACCTGTGATTTTGAGTTTGTCTTTGAGGATACGACATTGTATTAGTCTGAACTGCCCCATGATCGATCCTCATGGAATGAATTTCCATAGCATACACATTTAGGCACAATTCCTACAAATAACTCACAGCGTCATCACTTTGCAGCAGCCACATTATTGTTCTTCGATCATGATGATTTGTTTTCTTTTTCAATGTTTACGTTTATTCCGAGGCGGAAGGTCATCGGGGTTAATGGAACGTAATTCAAATGGCCCTACTTTATACACATATTGATTTAGAGATAGACCCTAGATGTGTTTCAAGAAGGTAGAGGCCTAATTCTCGAGGGAGAGTGGAAATCGTGACTCTGCCACGTTGAAAGTATTCCGTTGGTTCACTGAGACTCAGAATCCGCAACCAAATATTTTTTATCCCGAATTTAGGAGTATTTACTGGGAATTAAAAAGATTTAACGTTATAAACGTGGTATTTTGGAACCGTTATTTCCACTGCTAGCGTCGTTTCGTTTAATAACACTACGTTACTAATTTCCTCACGAAAAACACGTTTTAAAAATTGTAAATCCCGAACTTTTCACTGATTTAGAGGCTAGAAAATACAATTTCTATATTAAATCAACTGCTATAGCGCGATATTCGACATCTTGGTTTAGGTTTAACGTGAATCGCACGAAAACAGGTCCGGGATGGTCTATCTTACCGAGAACAAGGGAAGGACGCCAGTGTAGAGAGAGACCGTCATAAAATAATCAACGACACGACGCAGCTGTTTCAACAACGAAGCCACGTCACCGCGTTGCCAGACTTACAATAATTACAGTTCATAACTAATTAAAATTTTGGGCAATTTACGAAATACACTTTCGTATTTACATATCACATTAAGAGTATAAATCAATCAAAGATACAGAAATGGAGGACGTAGATTTTTCTTCTCTACCTATACTTGAGTTTAACGCATAAATTCAATTCATAATACCTATATATGTGAAAGGCCGTTTTCACTGACAAAATATGTTTCTGTTGCCTAAACTGATGGTGCTGGTGATACATTTAGAAGGCAAAATACGTTTTTTTAGTGTCATTTATTAGGATATATGGCTTTCAATCAATTCTTTATCAAAAATTGTGTAATTATTTGTATTTTGGAAGTCTTATCATTATATAAATTGTTTTACCAGAAATGTAAAAATCTAATAATTTGGCTTCAACGCAGAACGTGCAGTAATGAAGTACTTTTCTTCACTGATGAAAAGAATTTAGTTGTGATAATATTTTAGTCGATGTGATGTGATAATTGAGCTTCGGTGGTTCGGCAACGCTGCACACCGCCCAGGCCATGTAAATTGCATTTTGCGGTCATTTTTGAGTGAAACGAAGTCGATGCAATAACGAAAAGAATTTCAACAGTATATAGAAACTTTTGTCCCGAGAAATGAACTGAAATTTCGTAAAATTCGATCTTCTATGAAAGTAATAAATAAATAACGTATTTCTTAGAGTTCGTAGTAGAGAGACTCCATTCCACTGTGTTCTCTTTCATTTTTTACCGCCCGTTCTGTGTGTGAGAGTGAGATGAAACGAAGACTGTTAGTTTAAAGGGGATAGACTGAAAGACGTTTATGAAAAATGAAAATTTTGCCTCTTCTTTGAAAAAATTACTCCAATCATCTACCAAATAATTGAAAACAATAATTGACTTATACAGGACACTGAATACCTAGCTACCTACTTAAAACCAGTTTTTTCTTAAATCTTGTACTATAGTTTCCAAGGGGGTAGGTCTACCTTACTTCATTTTAGAAAGCAGAACTTTCGTATGTTAAATGTATCTAAAATCAACAAGAAATTGTTGTTGCTACCTCTGCCTACAATCACAGGTATTCAATCCTACGGCATACAAAGAAGGTAGGTACTTTTTTCTTTCTTTCACAATTGTCAATATAACCTGCAATATGTAAAAACATTCAATAATATCTGAACAAAAGTACAGAATGAAAGAATTTCTATCTTGCGGCTAGCATACCACAGTAAATCATCTACCTTCCCAGGTAATACCTATCTACATAGGTAGGTAGCTATATATACTTATATCAAAGAATAGAATTGATGTGAAAACAGTTGTATGCTTATTATTGATGCTCTAAATATGTAGCGTAAGTAATAACTTCTTTTTTTATTGATTTTCTACCCAACTATTCAAACTGTCCCCTCTCTTTCAACCATAATCTGTAAATGTAAATAGGTATCTGTAAATGAATATCTGAATATGACCTGATCACGAATAACTCGCAATCTGTGCCAAAGCTCTTTCTATCACAATCTGTAAACGTAAATAGGCATAGGTATCTGGATCTGGGAATAGTTATCTGTAAATAGGTATCTGTAAATGGATATCTGAGTAGGACCTGATTACAAACAACATGCAATCTCTGTCAGAGTTCTTTTAACCATAATCTTTGAATGTAAATAAGTATCTGTAAATAAAAGGTAAAAGTGAAACCTCTGGCGTGAATTAAATCCAATTACCAATAATATAATAAATACTCTTCTCGACGCTGAGTTCAAGGAGATGAACAAAACTTTTCAGGTGCTTGTTTTGGAGAGTGTTCATTTTTAGATATAAGTATCTGTAAATAAAAGGTAAAAATGAAACCTCGGGCGTGAAATAAATCTAATTACCAATAATATAATAAATAAACTTTTCGACGCTGAGTTCAGGAGATAAAGAAAACTTTTCTGGTGCTTGTTTTGGAGAGTGTTCATTTTTAGATATAAGTATCTGTATGTGTGATAAGTATCTGAATGGGATCAGATTATATACAACCCGTAATCTGTGCCCATACTCCAAATTCAATTCAATTCAATTCAAAAACGTTTATTTAAATTATTTTCTGTTATTTACAATTCAATGTGTATGTGTGTTTGTGTTGACCCTGCTATAGGCTTATGCCTCTTCAGGGTGAATGGAGTGTATGTGAGTTGTGTTTTTATGTGGGTGTTTATGTAGTGATGATTTTGTGTTCCAGTTTTCCTTAGTGGTATTCAGTTCCGTTTGGTAGTCCGGGTTCGTGGCGGTGGTCGGTAGTCCAGATGGTAGGACTCAGATTTTTGGGCCGGTGTTGTTCTAAGATGTCGGTTCTCTTCGGGAAGCTGCGTCCAGGTTTCGCTATCTGTATGCCAGTGGGAAATCCTCTAGGATGTCCTGGATCGGCTCCGGTGGGTCTTCCATCGCTCCCAGGAGTCTGGCTGGGGGAAAGGGGAGCTTTTTCCTGGGTTTCCTGCGGGATCCTCCACGGGGGAACCATGGCGTAGTGAGCGTGTCGATGGCAGCGGTGTTGTTGCTGCTCATCGTCCTTGTCGCATATCGACCTTGGAGTTCCTGAAATCTTAGATTGATGGGTGTAGTGTTTGTAAGGTTGTAGAGGTTTAGGGAAGGGTATCGGTAGTGTAGGTTGTGGATGTTGCGAAGGATTCTCCTCTCGGTTGTAAGGATGCGGTAGGACAGTCTCGGGGGAAGCGTACAATATATCATTGCTTTGTAGTCTAGGACTGGTCTTATGAAAGTATTGTATTCACTATTCTTCACTATTCAAAAAAACTGCTTCTTAAAACACAATGTTTGAGGTTGCACGATCTCTCGGAACCGATTTATGTGTCGGACCAATTTATTTTAAATATCAAGGAGTGCGAACAAGAAAGGAGATCCATTCAAAGTGAAAGAGTTAACTCATGACGATTTTCTGAACGTCAAACAATTGATTGCTGACCTGGGCCCAAATTTCAGTATTAATTCGAATGGAGAGTAGGTACCTACCAGTTAACGATCTCAGGATAGTCAAAGTTTAAAAAGAAAAACCATTCACAAGACGTCTTTTGCTCAGACAGATTTTATTGAGGAAGTGGATATTCTTAAACGACCATGCCAAACGCAGCCAACTGAACCTTAGTCACTCAGGGTTGCCTACTTTCAAAAAATCTTATAATAGAAAACTGAAACCCAATGAAAACAAAAAAGATCTTCAGTTGTGGCTCAAGAAAGAATACATTCCAAAATATTATCAAGCATTTTACGAAACAATATGTTTGCATAAACTTACTGTTCTTCTATGTTCCTCGAAGTCGTTGAATTATAAAAATATTGAACATTGTAGTTATTACTTAGTGTTTTACCTTCAACCTATAAATGATTTCCGAAGAAAAAAGTAACAATTCAAAAAAAATTAAAAAAATTGCCCATAACTCAAAATCGCATTAGTTTTTCATAACGACTTATGGACTCTCAGAATTGTCCATTATTTTTTCTTCATAAGATACATTTCAAAAGTAGCGAATTAATTCAATATAGTTTTTCCGGGACCTTTTCAAAATTGTTAATTTTTTTTAATTCTCCTGTAATTTTTTTTATTTATTACACTTTTCCCGAAACGTGCGATATATAATTCCCGGTCTGTACAGTAGTATCAACAGTGGTGTATTGCATCAGCTGCATTGAAGGTAAGCCTTATAATCAGCTAACAGTGCAGTAATTCGAGATCTCGTATACCAATAACCTAAGGATTATTCCAAATTGGTGCACTAATAACAACATTCGAGTGTAAAATCTTCAGTACAGACCGGAGTTTTCTAAACGATTTCCGGGATTTTGTGGAATTGAACTTTTACCCCTAAACTCGGAGCAGCAATTTATTTTTGATATATCAGTAGCAGGTACTACAAAGGAAAAATAATTTGTTAAATGGAAAAAAAAATTAAAAATCTAGCTCTAGTTGGCATTTAGTATCGAAAACCGTTCAAATTTTGTTCAGAAATTCGTTTCTAGGTACAACAGTCTCCCCTATGAATATCAAAGTTTAAAAAATTTCCATTTCCTATATCAAAATTGTCGCCTCAAATGAAATCAAATAATTGGATATTTTTCAAAGAAGAGAATAAGTGTAACCTTCAATACTTTCAACGCTTATGTATCAAAGACAAAGTCAATCGTCAAGGCCAAATCTCCATGCCCAAAGTTATATGACGTGTTAATAACTCAATGTCGTTTAGATTTCTTCAAGATCATATGACATACATATAGCTCAAGGTCGTGGTAGGAGTAGAAACTGAGTTACAAAGTATTCAAATCCCAGTTCAACAAAATAATTGAAGCTGAATTTCATAAATGTTCTCCTTTGTGGAACTTTTTCATAGAAAAACCTATATAATGTCAAAAAAGAAAGCACCATTGACCAAATTTGTTCATAATGTTTTCCTGAAAAAGATAAAAACAGTAACAACAAAACAATATTCTTATGAAAATGAAACAAATATCACTGTATCCTCGAATACAACCTCAAAAAAATATTTACCTCCAATGTTGGACCTGTAAAAAAAATCAAAACACTTCCCAGCTATATTACCTTCGTAAAAATGTGAACATGAATTATCAAAAATAATTTCTGATATCTGACTGACATCTAGTCCTGATTACATGGAAAATATTTGAGTAGGTACTGAAGTAACTTGTACAATATGTCGGAGAATGCAACTACGTGTTATTAATTTTTGAAAATTTGCTATAATCAAGAGGTAGGTAATGAGAATCAACTCTGCATAAACATTCAAGAAAGACAGCACCATTGACCAAACTTTTTCAAGTATAAAATTTTCCTGAAAGATAATAAAAAATACAATAAAACAATATTCCAGTAACAATAAAACAAATATTCCTGTTTCCTCGAATACACCTGTAAGAAAGTATTTTTCTCCAATATTGAGCTGGTAAAATGAAAATCAAAACACTTTCCAGCTATATTACTTTTGTTAAAATGTAAACATCCAAAAAAAAAATAATTTTGTGATTAAAACATTTGAAGATAAATGAAAATCATAACATTTCCCAGATATATTACAACTTTGTAAATACACGTAAAATTAAAAAAAAAATTGAATGAAAAACATCAAAAGCTAATCAAAAGCTAAAAACTCTGATTGGTTTTTGTCGTTTTTATGGTTATGGTATTTCTGTAACATGGTTGAAAATGCATGTAAATTACATATAACAAGTAATAAAAGAAAATTCAACCAAAAGTATTTGTTTTTAAAAATAGAAACATTTTCATCTTCAAACTATTTCAAAAGCATACATTTCACACCTTTAGGATATAATCAGAGATTACTGAATATAATTCAAAGTAACTGTAATATGAGGTTCAAGAGATGATGAAAATCAACTCTGCATAAACATTCAAGAAAGAAAGCACCTTTAACCAAAATTCTAAGAATATAAACGAGTATTTTTCAACGACATTTTTTGGGTTTTGTTACCTTCCACAATCTGAAAAATATAAAAATAAAAAGATCGTTGATTTTCCTCCACAAAAAATGACTTTTGTTGAATATAAACAAGTAGTGCCAGCAAAACTTTTTGCAAATCAAAACAACATAACATAAAGCAAGAAAGTAATTCAACCAATACTGCCACTTCATTCAAAAAATAATGAAAGAATTTCATCCATCAGATTTTTTCTTATATCCGAATTATTTCGAAAATCACACTAAAGAGGAGCAATAATAAATCGATTTCAAAACTTCCAATACCTTGATAATTTCCCCGACAGAGAGCAGCATCTTTGACAAGGTGACTAAACTTGAGATTGACAACCAGTCCTAATTACATAGTAAATTTAGAGTAGATACTGAAGTATCTACTCAACACTTCTAGTTGAACAAAAATTGAAGCTCCGACTCCCTTAGAGTAGTCATTCATAGAAAAACTACTCCCTTGGAATAGTTATTCATAGAAAAACTTGTACAATGTCGGAGTATTCAACTACATACAACTCATTTTCGAGAATTTGCTATCAAGAGATAATGAAAATCAACTCTGAAAGCGAGACAAATGATATATCACTTCCCCAACTATGCTTTATAACCATTAAAGAAAGAAAAAACCATTGACCAAATTGTTCAAGTGTAAGGTTTTCCTGAAAGAAAATAAAAAACAACAATAAAACAATATTCCAGTAACAATCAAACAAATATTCCTGTTTCCTCGAACACACCTGTAAGAACGTATTTTTCTCCAATATTGAGCTGTTTAAATGAAAATCAAAACACTTTCCAGCTATATTACTTTTGTAAAAATGTAAACATTCCAAAAAAAAAATTTTGTGATGAAAACATTCAAAGATAATATCAGCTCTGATTGGTTTTTGTCGTTTTTATGGTTATGATTTTATGTAACATGGTTGAAAATACATGATTAAATACATTTTATCATGATATCAACAAATGTAAGATCATTCAATTGAAATTATTTGATCCCACAATATTTCACAAACTTAATCGTTTTTCTTTCCAGTTTTCCAGGTTGACTCTTGCACTTGATGGTTTTGGTAGCGTTTCAGTCGTCATAGAACAGGACTCTCTGAAACAAATATAAGACCTTAGACTGTTAACTAACAATGATTTATTGAATGTAATATTAGATTGTGATGGCAACACTGCGTTGTTTGTAAAGATAGGTTATGTATGACGCCAACCATATCGCTTTTTGAGATTCTGATTATATTGTTAAAAAAAACTAAAAAACACTAACTAAAAAGTTAATTTTTTTTTAAATGACCTTAAAACAATAACGATCAAAAAATACTAGTGTTATTGTGAAAAAAGCCTGGGCGCTAGATATACAGAAAATATGGCACAAAGCGTCCACGCTTTTGTCACAATAATACTAGTATTTTTCGATATTTATTGTTTTAAGCTTATTTAAAGAAAGTTATTTTTA
This sequence comes from Leptinotarsa undecemlineata, assembly GCA_015342065.1. NCBI lineage: Eukaryota > Metazoa > Arthropoda > Insecta > Coleoptera > Chrysomelidae > Leptinotarsa > Leptinotarsa undecemlineata. The sequence continues at coordinate 12,666 of WOGP01005224.1, forward strand.
ACTTTTCAGTTTGATGTTCGATGTGAATACAGATCCCGAGCTTGAGAGTTACAAGCAAACATGGATACAAACAGTCATACATACATACTTACATACATACATACATGCATGCATACAGGTGAAGCTAATATAAAGTTTGTAAAAAATAAACGACACATTTTATGTTACAAGTCTTGTATTTTCAATCATTTTTTCATATTTCAAGAGGGAGGTACCACAATCCCGCAGAAGTTTCAGTGCTCATAACGTAAATAGATTCATTCAATCATTAGAGAGAGTCTTGGAAAGACATGTATCATTTTTCCAATATCGAAGACTCATATAATACCTTCAACGACATTTTTGTTTATCACATCAACATCTGTTTTCCGCTCAGAAGGCATTATGGTTCAAAAAATTCCAATAAATTGTGGATTGATGATACTGTTAGGAAGTCGAGCATCAAACTGAAGGATTTATTTCTATTAAAATGTAGTTTTCCCGTCATGAACGAAGCTTATGCATCTGCAAAGAAGCAACATGAATTATTATTAACAGAAACTAAGCGCTCCTACTACCAAAGTAAAATATTTAATGCAAACAATCCTGCAAAAATGGCTTGGAATGTAGTATCTGATTTGACTAATCGTACGAGAAAACATTCCTTTAATAATAT
>WOGP01005225.1:0-13320 GCA_015342065.1 Leptinotarsa undecemlineata
AATTCGATGAGATTGAAAACACAAAAATAGGGGGGAAGTCTCAGTATGTTGTGTCCATACTTTTCAGCAATACTCTCAAGGGCATATACTTTTTCAAATGTTTTTGCGTGTAAAACTTCAAGTAGTTGGTTTTTGGTATAGTTATTTTCAAAATACAAACTGTTATCCATTAAAAAACTTTGTATTTCATCTTTCTTCGAATTATTATTCGGTACTTTGATGAGCTGTCTAGAATGATAGGAAGCGGTGTCAAGAAATATTACACTATTCGTATCCAAATTTGAGATCGATGTGTTTTCAAACCATTACTCAAAAATATTAGCTTCCATGTTCTAATGATAGTCAACACGGCAGTCCTCAGGTTTTTTTTCACATAATTTGAAAGAATTCGGAGCCCATCATTACTTCCTCACCAATAAATAATGATTAATCGCGTTCTTTAGTTTGAAGGCATGTTAGGCGTACACACTCTCGAACCATCAGTCCACCCTTTCGTAACTGTGTCGTGAGTGTCATACCAAGTTTCTTCCAAATAGAAAATCTGCTGTTGTTCTTGTCTATATTCAGTTATTTGTTCTAAGTATTTGTTACGCAAGTATACTATTCTTCTGTTTTTAATAACTGCTTAACGTTTGTTTTTTATTTCAAATATGAATCCTAGTTTTTAAATCTTTTGTAACAGTCGTATATTGTTTTTTTCAATGATTTCATGATATGAACATCTAAAGGTTTTGGTAATCCTGTATCACATTGCTTCTTTCGTTCATAAGGTTTGTTTTTGACTATTTTACGTGCAGTTGAGAAAGGAATTTCGGTCAAATCTGAAGTTGCTTGTAATAGTTTGTTTCCCTCGATACCAAACTTGAGATGTAGATTCTTATATACATTGAAACATACTCACTATGTTCCAATATTCAAATGCAACCAAATTTTATTCACTGGTATCTCTTTTTTGCATTGTTCACCATCGTATTGGAATCACTAAACAGGAAAAAGTCTGCATTGTTATCACACTCGTTATTACTATTAGTACTTGTGCTGAGACGAGACATTTTAAACAGATAACAAAAATTTCAAGTAATTATAACTGAACTAATATTGAATTTCAACACTTAAATCGTGATCAGTTCCTGAATTGAACATTGACGACACAACAGCGATACTCATACCCACATTCTATTCGTCACCGTAACATGATTTCAAATTCAATTTCATGAGTCTCCAGCCAATCATAAAACTCTGTTAGTAAAAATTATCAAATACGAGCCGCGAATTCTTCAGTCCATTTGGACTAGTTGACAGCGGCATTATTTCAGGTTACAGGCTACTTCGACTATACGTGAACAAAGAAAATTGTCAAATTTGAGACTATATCTATTCACATGAGATCCAAGAGCGTCCAGTGCATCCCGAAAAAAATCACTGTTTGGTGTGTATTTCGGGCTAGCGGCGTTACTGATCCATATTTCTTTTAGAACTATGTTGGCCAGATCATCACTGTCAACAATGTGCACTATAGGTCAATGATTACCACCTTGTTACTAACAACGATACCACATCGGGTTTTCTGCACAAGTCATTCGAGGGCATGGTCAACAATCGTGGAGGTGATGTAACTGGCCACCGATATCGTGCAATTTGACCCCGTTAGACTTTTTCTTGTGGTATTTTTTCAAGTCGCAAATGTATGCGAATAATCCATAAACCCCATGGCGGCATGGCTGATATTTGAACGATGTTATATCCCACACAATATGGCATCAATAGGTCTTTCAGACGGATAAAAAAAATTATGATATCTTGCACATACTTTGTTTTATTTAAATTTGAAGATGAATAGCGTTCAATGGAAGATTCTTCATTTGAAAGGAACGTGTTACAAATTGAAAAGAGTAGGTTGTTGGGGATAGAAATTTTTTGACTTCCACTCTCCTATATTTATACAATCAAATTAGGAGATTTTTCAAAAAGAAAAAAAAATCAATAGTTGAAATAGATAGAAATAGAATAGAGTGTAGAGTATGCATAGAAGTTTCGAGTTCAAATTACAGATTGATACGAATGAGAGTCCGATTTTGTTCCCTTTTATTTCTAGAAAAAGACATATGTTTTCCTACTCACAAGAGATTTTGTTGAAATTGATGACACACATAAATGTCATTCAAGCTAAGTACCAGTTTACGGATACCATATAATATCAACTTCAAAAGGATCGTCAGTGAATTGACAATACTTAGAGATCATAATGGCAAAGAGCTGTGTTATCTGCTGCTTCTTCATCTATTTGATAAGTGAAATTTGGAACCTCTGGCTCCGGGGTGAAATACAACTGTTGGGAAAACTTTTCCTCGCCAGAACAAAAATGCGTTTATTTGAAAGTGGTTGACAATGTTTCTTGGTGTATCACATCAGTTCGGACTTCCATTGTCTAAAATAATATAAATTCATTTGAAATCCCTGAAAAAAATAAAAAGATTAACCAAAAATAACAATTTTACCAAACACAAAAAACTGATATTACAAGAAAATTACATACAAGCTACAACCAGAAAATAAAAAATTGAGATATTAATAAAAAAATTAAAAAATTAAATAAAAAAAATAATAATAAAAATGACCGTTTGGCGGGAGTTAGTCGCTTATCGCCTGATAAGAGGTTTTCATAGGTTACGTATGTCTACGCTAGTATGACTAAATGCGTTGTTGGACAACATATACCTAAACCAGCTCCTAAACCAGCGTTCCTATTCGTGGATGATTTCAGCTTGAGCCCATTTGATATTATGTTGACGAGTCCAAACATGCTCTGCTATTCCGGATTTGCTGAGTTCCGGAAACACACACAGCGAGAAGAAACCAGCGAATCCGGAATAACAGAGCATGTTTAGACTCATCAACATAATATGAAATGGGCTCAAGCTGAAATCATACACAAAGAGAAACACTGGTTTAGGAGAAAATTCAAGGAAGCCGAGTATATGTTGTCCAACAACGCATTTAGTCAAGCTAGTGTAGAGAAACGTAACATATGGAAATCTCTAATCAAGCGAAAAACGACCAACTGCCGCCAAACGGTCATCTTCCGCTAAAACTAATGAAACGGAAGGAGGAAAGAGGGGGTAGGTGAAAGCACCCGAATGACCTATAAATAGTCAGATCTCGGAGAAATTAGTACAGTTATCACCCGAAGACGATTGTGGATACTAACAATCGAAACGTCGTGACGTTACTTGGTTTGGAATCTTCAATTTTTATTTTTCATTTCTCTTAATAATATATTTTTAGTTTTCAGCTTTTATTAATATTTAAATTTTTTATTTTCTGGTTGTAGTTTGTATGTTATTTCCTTATAATTTCATTTTTTTTGTGTTTAGTAAAATTGTTATTTTCGGTCAATATTTTTATTTTAATTTCTTTCAGGGATTTCAAATCAATTTATATTATATTAGACAATGAAAGCCCGAACTCTGTTAACAAAAATGCGGTCTTCAGACGTGCATTTTGCATACCAAATTAGCAACATCAGGTGCTGATTATGTTAAGCTTACGGTGGGAAGAATAGTAACATTCTTCACTATACTGCACAACCACATGGGAAAAATAATTTTTGGTTAAACAAAAAAACCACAAGAATTACTATTCAATATAATGTGAAAATTGAACTGTGGAAGCTATCACAAATGCTATGTTGGTCAAATCAGATGGTATTTCAAAACACGAGTTCCAGAACACATGAGACACTCTTAGAAACTGAATATAAAATACCTCACAGCCCTCGTTGAACAGAAAAAAGCATATCGACACATTTTTTATTTTGATCATTCAACTATTCTAGATGTCCAACCATATTTATTCAACAGACTTTCGGACGGAATGATACATATCCTCTAATGCGATGGTGTCACTAGAAGTGATGTCGATATCCTTAATATTGAATATTTCAATTTGATGAGTAAAATACCTAAATAACTGTAGTGGAATTGTTGTGGATTTAGCCGCGGTGGTAGTGCACCCGACTCACGATCGGAAAGCCGTGGGTTCGATTTCTCGAATACTTTTCTCGAGAGTTGAAGCTGGGATGATTCTGCAACCGTGTTAGGAATCACAAGTTAAAAAGTAATACCTCGTTAATATTTAGCTTGTACAAGTTTCTCAACTTATGAGAGTTATCGTTCGTATGGGGGCGACAGCTGATTAATGGAAAAACAGATTTTAAACAGAATTCTCCTTTTTTTCATTCTTTTTGTACCTATTATTAATTGAAAAACAGACACCACCTTATCAGAATCACAGATGAAGTAATCGTATAGGTTTAGTGGAAGGTATGTTCATGAGAATTCTCAAACTTCATTTTCTATCGATGAGAAACCTCGGAAAAATGAAATAACAGAATGACGAGGTCTAATATTTTTTCACCTGAGAATCATTTTCGTATTTCAGTCCTAAGTTACATAATGTAGTTTCTACTGAAATTAAATGTATGAAAAATTCGTTAACCACAAGTATGCAATGAAAATCATATATTGAAAAATCCTGACAAATGCAATGTCTCCTTCCAATAAAAATAATACAGATTGTATTTTATTACTCTCTTCTGTTACTTTTATCATTCCTAGTCGAAATACCCCTCGACCTATATTAGAAACATATTTCGATACATTTGTGTACATTTGATTTCCATGAATAATTTAGGTTCATGTTGTATTGAATTTGAAGGTGTATTTATCATAAACCTATAACTTGGGATGAGACACAATGAAGGCAATACATGCTCAGTTGTCTCAGACATTGTCTCTTACTTGTGTCCACTTTCCATAAATGAATGAAATGGAATGGAACCTATAACTCAACGTTTCAACTTTCATATATTGTTCAGCTACATTGACTCACTATCATTTTCATTATTCTACTCCAATACTCACTGTTGGGAGTGTTAGAGTATTACTCACCAATACTCACTGTTTTGAACTGTATTATTATTTCAATACTATCGTGATTTGTATTTTCTTTTATACTGTTATGAGAATAATTTTGGTTATTCCTGGAAAAGAAAAGTTTCGGCTTTCTAATTCTCCATATTGATACGGAAAAATGTGAAAATCTTCCAGATAATGAAAGAAATCATTCAATTCCATGTAAAGATCATGCAAAGAATTAACTTCCTCACACAAACTACTTTCATATAAACTTTGAATTACACGAAAGAACAGATACTTTTGTAACATCTATTCTTTATTGAACATTGAATTATTCAAAAAAAACTTTTTCCTTTCCAGTTTTAAAAAAATCCGAAACCTTCCTTTCCCAAAAAATAATCTCTTCTGAAAATGTACCCCGTTCAATTTCATTCTGTTGAATTTCATTTGTCCACCAACCTGTAATCTTTATAATTCCTCCCATATTTCATAAGTTTAGAACGAAACGAAAACTTCAATATTCTGGTGAATGAACTTGACTGATTCAATTTATGAGAGCGCCATTTAAGTCTGTAGTTGGTCTGCAGATATCAAAAAAGCGAATGGCATTTTCAATTAATGAAGCACGTGTAAAAATTAAAAGTCGATTCAGCCAATAGAACAACTTCTAGGGAAGTTTCCTTTCGTTTTAGAGTGATTGGGTAAAAGTTCAGGCTCAATAGGGTTAGCCAAAGTTTCGAATTGCCCGTAATATCAAGTAACCTTAAAAACTTCTCCCGGCCTATCGGTTCGAGGTAACTTCTGTATAGAAGTTGATCAAAGGCGAATGAACGTTTCTATTATCTTCCGGATATATTGTTTGATTTTTGGTTCATTAAAATTTTCATGAATTTATTATTTGAAACGGAATATCGAACTTTGTATGGAGATGAGTTCGGAGTTTCAAAATTGAATTCGAATGAATATAGTCTGGATGGGAGATGAAAGAGCGGCTTTGAACTATTTTTATACCGATGAGTTCAAGTGTGGTTTTATAGTCGTACGAACATCAACTGTTACAAGTATTTCGACATTGACGCAGTTTGCTTGATATGATTCCAAAAACTGTTTTCTTCAAGGTTTGATGCAAGACATGGAATTATGTATGTACGATAAATACACTGTGTAACAATGAAACCTTAACAGAGCCGTTTTCGTATATAAAAATTAAGATTTTCAAAAATAGCTCGGATACGTCGATTTCTAATTAAAGGGGGGCACCTTTCAGACTAATAATATTTTTTGTAGTACGCACCCCTCGGAGGGGTGCGTCCGACGACCCTTATTTAGATAGGAAAAGTAGGTCGAGTGGCACCTTGTTTTGGAAATACCTTTACAAATCTGTTACGTTCAGAGCTTTCAGAAAAAAAAAATTTTTGCTTTTTATGACAACCTACTAATGAGTGTCCATTTGATTTCGTAAAAAAGTAAGAATCATCTGTTTATTACGAGGAGATTTTTTCGGGGGATGGAGTTGGTTACCATCCTTACATTTTAGGTAGATTGTGTGGCACCTCCTTATGAAGGTTGCCTTTTGACGTGGATATTTTATGCTTCTGATAAAAAAGTGAATCATATTGGAAACTTACCTACACAACGAATACAACCTGCTGATTTCCTTGACTGCTGATGACACAGAAAAGTTAAAAAAACTGTTTTATGATTGATAAATCCCTATAATTGTTTTTGAAGCACACACAAAAAAAGTAACACCTAATAAGGGTAACTCACATAGGAAATTTAGAGTAGATATTCAAAATGTGCGCCATTTTGCTCCATGAAACAATAAAGATTTTGTTCGAATTTTGTTCTCACATTATTCAACATCTCAGGAGTTATAGCTCGACATTCATCAATAATTCAACGACGTAGCTGTGTAGCATAAACTTTAGACTTTAAATATCCCCACAAAAAGTAGTCCGGTGATGTTGAATCTGGTGAACGTGCTAGCCATTTAATTGGACCTCCTCTGCCAATCCATTGTCTTTCAAAATTATTCAAAAAATTTCGAACCTGCTGGGCATAATGGGATGATGCACCGTCTTGTTGGAAATGGATAAATCCATCTTGACATCTTGGATCCTGTTCTATTATTTCAAATATACGAGGTTGTACTGCCTCTTCAATAAGCTGTAAATAAGAATTACCGGTTAAATTTCCATCAATAAAAATGGACCATAATATGATTGCCTAATATTCTGGCCCAGACATTCAACTTTTGGGGATGTTGGGTATGTATTTCTGCGTATTGCCTTGGGTTCTTGTTTTGCGTATTTGTTTTGGATATTGCATTAATCTCCCACTCATGCCCTCACAAAACTCTTGTCTTCGGACAAAATCATCCTCATTGAGTTCATGAACAAGTTTAATTTTGTAAGGATGAAATTTGTGATTTTTAAGGATTATCCATGCGCTCATATGGCTTATTCCTACTGATAAACCTGTGGTACTTAACCTGGGATTGGCGATGACCTGACCAATCACTCCAATCGCATTATCGTCATTCACTACCCTCCTCTCAACATTTCTTTTCTTATTCAAAACCGAAAGTTTCTCCATGAATTTTGTGACCAAATCCAGAACGTGATTTCTGCTTAGATGTTTACCACGGTTTTGCTCGTTAAATAAAATTGATGTTCTATTAGCATTTTGGTCGTTGCCAAAACATAAAGCAATAACTGAAACCCTTTCAGCAGTAGTGTAAGGCATTTTTAAACAAATAACAATACACGACCCGTTAAACAAAACAATCGAACGAAGTACTGATGAAAACAGGAAGAACGGGAGTGGGTATTTATTTTAAAAAAGGGATTTCATTTAACAAAAAACCGATAAGAAGAACTGCTCGAAAATTTTTTCATGTAGGCATACAAGTTACCGAGTGGTCTGTCTAATATATTATTAACATAGCAATTTTAACTTCAAATTATCACGAAAACTAATCGTTATAAAAAATTTATTTTAACAGAGGTGTAAAGGTATTCGAAAGACCTTTAAAACAAGGTGCCACTCGACCTACTATCCCTATCTAAGTAAGGATCGTCGGACGCACCCCTCCGAGGGGGTGCTTAATACAAAAATCTGATTAGTGTGAATGGTGTCCCTCTTCAATTAGAAATCGACGTGTCCAAGATTCTTTTAAAAATCTCACTTTTTATATTCAAAAACGGCTCTGTTAAATTTTCGTTGTCACACACTGTATATTCCATTGATATATTCATAAAAAGAAATAATGTTTATTCAGACTCAAATAAAAAAAATACTAAACTACTAAACTAAAGTAATACATACAGTTGAATAAACATCATAGAAACCACAGAAATAACAGATGTTGCCGGTATGTGGTGAAAACGATATCCAAAGGAACAAAAATAATACATCATAAATATTAAAGTATGAGAATCAATTATATAGAAGGGATTTGCATATGAGAATAAACTATTTAATATATTTAAATAAAAACACATAAAATAATATAAAATCACAAATATAAGTATAAATATAAAAAGTTTTCAGTTTTGACATATAGTATTATTTAAATATAAAATCATACGAACATAAAACTAAATTGACATTTAAGTATAAAATCACAATTGTAAAATACGCGTACTAGTAATCTAATATATAAAAATGGATGTTTGTTGGTTGGTTGGTTGTTAAGTGATAAACTTCAGCATCGCTCAACAGATCGTGATGAAACTTGACATGTTTAAGTACTGTTTCATAGAGAAGGTTTTTAGGCTATCAATTTTTCTGTAACTCGCCACTAGATGGCGCTGTAGAAAAATTTTGTGTTCTATAATGCTGCGCATGCCTGAGTTTGTTGATTCTGATTCTGTCAAAACATTGTAACAGCAGCGATAATATAACAACTAGTAATATATAAAAACATGTTGAAATCGATATGGATGTTGTTGAAAATGGATGTGATTTTATTAACGAAACGATAGTGCCCATATATACATACACATATGAACACATGTATTAGAGAATTGTAAGTGGACAATATAGCAAAGGTACGTAGAGTTTTTCCCATCTACTCAAATAGACGTAGAAGTTCAAATCTCTGACTTTGAAGAATATGCTCTTTCAACTCTTTTTTGAAGCGATTATATTCAAGATAAATTTTATATTTTCAGGAATTGGGTTGAATAGTTCAACCGCAAAGTAAGTAAATGATCTTTGAGTAACGACCCTGACCATTAGGGGTGTAGTTTACTGATCTTTTTGGCAGGTGTGGTATTTACTGATGTGAGGGAAGCGATGCCGTATGCCTATTTGTATGATATTTAATGCTAGAGCATGAAAAATACAACTGTAATATGTCTAATGTTTCATAAAACGTTATAGTTTTCATCAATATTTTGTCAGGCCTTTCACAAACAAAACAAATCAGTTTTATAAACATTTTGGCGGTTACTATAAAATTTGTCTAACACTCTTAAAAAGAAGTTTTGTAAAAATTTCCCTTAGTGCACTTTTGAAGCATATTTAAGCGATACTTATAAAATAATCAGAAGACAGTTTTATAAAGGTTTTAAGCAGTTCTAGGTAGCCGTTATAAAATATAATACAGCCGAAAACAATAACAATAAAATAAAAAAGTGTTGAAAATATTTTCTTGGAAACGAAAGAAGTAATTTTGTATTGGACACTAGGATAATATGATATGATATGTCACCAACTGGAAACCAAGAAATAGAAAGGTTGAAGCCATTTTAAAATTTCACTGTTGCACTCATAAAAGTGTTAAAGACATTGTTTGTGTTTCGAAGATTGATATTTTTACTGCAAATGAAATTTTATTGGCCAATATATATCCTATTATTACCAAAATTTAAGCTAACCACCCATATTCTAAATAATATAATGTTATAATATTTATGTACTCTCAAGCTGTAAATATCACTATATATGCGGTATTTTCATATTTTCAACTCTTCTAATTTCAGTATCCCGGATCGCTCTCATTTAAAATGGCGTCGTTCTATAAAATAAATTGGTATCAGTAGCAAGCACCTCAACGTTTCTTAGCTTCTATGTTACCCTTATAAAACTGTTAAGAAACACTCAGCTCTGGGAAAGATGGTTTCGTGGCTACTTTTAAAGCTGTAGGTTTTTACAAAAGTGCTCGTATGAGTAAAGGATTTCTCACATACAGTTTGGATAAATATTATCTGTCGAAATGTTTTGGATAAAAAGTTTCTTTAATTGATTATAAAGGCTGAACGACGGGTTTCGACCATTATAATACGTTCTCCTGATTTTCTCAGAAAAATTGAAGCACTAGGTTAGGTGGGATATTTCAAAGTGTTTTTTTAGTATTTCTAATATACTAACAGGGTGACTTAAAGCTTCCAGAAAGTTTTTTTGAGGAACTCCAAGTCATTTTTTCGTCTACTTGAAGCACTTCGAACTGAATCTAAAACTATTTTATTCCCCCCCAGTATATATTCGAAATGGCCGCCATTGACTCATTACTCATTTTTACGTATTATCATATATATCATAATGTCTAAAATTAAGAATGAATCAAAAATATTCAATTTACTTATGGGGTACCTATACTCAATAAAAATCAAATATTTAGAAGTTGCCGAAGAACCAATTTCCACAACGATATCGATGATGTCCCACTTGAATAACTGCTCAAAAATATTCTTACTAAACATAACTTGAATTTTTAAAAATTTCTCAGAGCTGTGATCAGGAATCGATGTCCGCTGGTTGTTCTTAAATGCTGCATTTTATTCTTGGTGGTAGCAAATATATATTATCAAAAGCAATTTGATTCCATAACAGTTATATTAGGGTTTTTCAATTGTAGTAAATATACCATACTATAAAATAGTTGAGAAATTATCAGTGAAGTGACAATATTGTAATGAAAATAAAATAGTATCTGAAATCATTCTAATAAAATAATTCAATTAAAGCTACAGGAAACAGTTATAAAATAAGCTTGAAATAGTTTTATAACTATCATAAAAATCACGCAAAAAAGTTTTATAAAACTGCTACATAACAATTTACTTTTATAGGAAAATGAGTTTTATGGGGTAGTGGCAAAAACGTTTCTGTGATAATTTCCTGTCTTTTTGTAATGGTTTTTAATTTTATTTCATAAACGTTTCTATGACAAATTTATAAAACACTTTTATTTCCTACAACTGCATTGTGTTCACCGATCATCAAAAATAATCAATTAGCATTTTCGAACTAATTATAAAATACTAATAAAATACAACTGTTGCCACACCATGGAATTATTAAACAACTTTGCTGGTTGGGTGGGCTACACAATATCGTGTAGAGTTTATTTTAAAACTGATTGCGTCCTTTCTTTCTTTGGAAGTTTTCTGCAAGTAGGTGGAGAGGTGGAAAGCGGAAACGAATCTCTCTTCGAAACACACCCCTTTTAATTCATACACAATTATTCAGTCTCACTCATATATACCCCTTTTGAAGTCATACATATTTTTTGTGGTTGCATTTGGATTTCTATTTGAATTTCTATCGCTCATATCACTTTCTAAGTTTACCAGAATCGCAAATTTTGAAGTATATCCATATGAGGCTCAGTGAACTGAATTTATAGAGTCCAACGACTGACCCGTACCCAATTACCGATTCATCACGGGACAGAATATCAATGTACCGTTCCGCCAGGACTATAAGTAGTGTACGCGATGTTGCAGGGTTTCAATTACGAGAATTGAAGAGACACGTGCACCGAAAATTTCAGTCCTCATCCAATTACGGTATCAGGAGGACTCGAGGGAATATGATTATTCATTCGATATCAAAGTAATGAATGCCGGCGTGAATGGAGCCTGTAATCTCGTTACTGCAGTCGGTACCTTAGCAAATGAACTGGCCGAGTGGCAGGTGCTGCGAAACTTTATAATTGCCGGAGTCCGTATAATGTAAAGGAGCTTGTTGGTGGAATGTGTGCAGCGAAGAAAGACAAATACTCCACTTAGCGTGTGTTGATGAAATGGTTAATTATGATTAGTGGCTGGAAGATGTTCAGTGATAAACAAAACTCTAAATTTTGGAAGGTGCCGTCAGAAAACAACAAAGTTCAATTCCGATATTGCAAATTAATCAGTCACTCTCTCCGTGATGATACACATACAATGGGCTTGTTTCATGCTATTGAAAACTATACTGGTTTGCTTATAGACTGATCGAGTTGGGGGTATATCATACTCAACAAACCAAATCGGTCACAATACCTCTTATATTTGCGATTCGAGAAGCAAGAGTTTAAATTGGTCGCGTGTCTGTTGACCAATAAAATTGATCATATCTACTGCGGTGTTGCCAATTATGAATTATTCTAACAAAAATACGAAGTTATGAAACATTACATTACATTGTCTCATAAATTCAAGAGAGATAACTGACTGGGTGGCAATATGGCTACTATACACGGCTATTCAAATTCGTTTCGGTATATGGGCATCTCGTAAACGATAAGAGATAGAGTGTCGGTTGAATTGCGACAAAGTTGTGTATTTTAGAGATTTTTTTAATGATGTGAAGAAATCGAATATTGCTCTCTTGGTTCTGGAGATATACAGGAAGAACAAAAAAATCCCAAATTATTTTTGCCTATATCTTCTTTATTCGCAGGCGTATTGGAAATCAGTGTACATTTCGCTATTGACTCTTAATGTGGGCTCTCAGAATATATCCATGAATCTTCTATACAGGGTATCGTCTGACTTGGGACACCACCATCTTTGAATTTTTAAATATGGACCTGAATTTTTTATTGTAGTTTTTGTATCGTAGACATTCACTTCATACTGAAAAATTGAATTCAATTTTACATTTCGAGATGTTTCGGTAATATTCGATTATAATTTTGTGAATTATTCTCTTCCAAATTACGGCCCTGTGAATTAGTTGACTCAGTTGAATAAAAACATAATAGTAACTTTCACGTCTCCCTATGTATTGTAGAGTTATTCGAGAGTATTTTTTAATTTTTAGGTACCTATTCATATTTTTTCCATTGCGCTGAGCGTTTTCTACAATGAACTTCGAAAAAGAAAACATTTTATGAATAATTGAAACATATATACATCAAAAATATATTATATGTGTTTCAATAAGCAGAAGAAAATGATAACAATAATAACATCCCAAATGAATTATTGACGCAATACATGTTCGAATAGTAGGTAGTCTAAAATATTAAGATCTGGTGATCTTGCAGACCATCTTATTGTCCCATTATTTCCACGCCAATTAGAACATTCATTGCACAATTAATTTTTTTGTGAATATAAATTACTTACTTCATTTCAATTTTCATTATAATTATAGTGTTCGTTTCGGATGTTATTATTGCTAC
>WOGP01005226.1:0-13320 GCA_015342065.1 Leptinotarsa undecemlineata
GGCAATGTGGTGGAAAATCCGCATAAGAATTGTTGACGGAACAAGAGGAGGGTATTTGAAATGAGTCTGAACTGAGTCCTTCGGCTGGACTCGTACAGTCCCTAAAAGAACTAAGTTCCAACGGAGTTGGAGTAACGAACCCTACCCCATTGCAAAATCGTGGGTAAGTCTTTTAAAATCCGACTGAACCTGTCCACAGTTTCGACGAAGTTGCTTTTGAGCATCTCAGAAGGTCCAACCAATTTGTAGATCCAGACTGTTATAGGATGGCATGTCCACCACTCTACAACTTACTGAACAGCCTGAGCAAAAACATCTCGTCGAACAAGATAATGAAATCTACTCCAATTATAGTTGGAATGTGACGTTTTGTGGAGCAGTTTGATTACTACCTTCCTACATTAGGACGAAAGACAGGAGAGTAGATAAAAATGCCAAGAATGACCAAGCCACTATAATCAACACTGGCATCCCTTACTGGAGAAGGGTAGGTTTTCTTTTGAATGGACTCTCGTTGACTCTGCTTTCAGCAGTGATTCAAGTAATGAATGGAACTCAATGGCATTGAAAAGTAAAGAAAATCCAACCAGAAGGATCGATATTTGGTGGGGCAACCAAGAGCATTCATCGTATCAAAGACCACATTATTGAGAAATATCCAGCCTTTTCTCACCCTACCACTCAACATTGAGAAAGTAAGACTGCCAGGAAAGCGCTCAAGGTACTCATCTCCAAGAACAGTTTAGAGGGGCCTACTACTTCCAAAACTAACAAAAAGGTTGAAGCGTGGGAGAAAATAATGCTCTGGAAACTTTGTATCTGTTGTATTGTATCTGAAGTTTTTCGAACACAAACACGACGGTTGCACGAAGATTATCGAGGATTTGAAGTTTGGATTCGACTTTGATATCATGGGAAACACACTCTCCAACAGAAGAGCAGTACAAGTTATTCACCGACGTTTGCCACGATGCCGACGGGAAAAATGTCAGCATTGGATACTATGTAACCGATTTCTTACACGTCGGCATAACTCTTGGCTAAAGTACGACGATTCTCCCGTTACGACCGCGCAAGAAGAATACACACTGAAGCACCAGGAAACGCTGTTCTACAGGCGAAGCAATGCGATCCGATCTAAATAACGCCCCACCCCTATGGTGATGAGGTTGCTGCGGTTTCGTACAGTTCAGCGTCTGCGATCGTTAGGAATTTCTTTTTTGAGTTTTTATCAAATTCCATTTTTTGTTGGTTTCAGTAGATTTTTATTCCTTCATTTTGTTGTAATGTGAAAAATATACTTTGTAATATTTTTATCATTTCTTCTCTAAAAAAATGAATTGAATGATGCTATCGGTTGTATTTGAAATTAATCAAAATAACGAGAACTCACGGTTAACACTCAAAAGTATCAAACCAAACAAATGGAAACATACTTCACTTTTCATTTCAGTTTCAATGATGATTTGTTTTACCAAAATATAAAAATATTTCAATAAATAATTTAATTTGAAAAAATAATAGCAATATAACACTGTCTACTCACTCCTGGTAAAATTTCCAAAATGGTAAATATGTGTTATTTATTATACTTGTTATCAAGAAAATGGTAAACGATACAAATTACCTTCAGTGCATATAAAGTTTTTACAGTCCTACTATTTATGTTATTTATTTATTGTTGAATTTTTTTGCACTAATCTTGTATCAAAATTGATCACTTTCACTTCATATTTGACATGTTATGTTTGTGCGGATTTTTAGCTCATTCATTAATGAAAAAACATTTCACTGGGTTTAAACAATTTAAAGATAATTTTTCATCATTTCAAAAAGCAATAGTGGGAGTACAAAAAATATCTATGTCCGTTAATCTTTCAGTAGTTGAATACAGTCAATTAGACCGAGTTGGAGCTATATTGATAATTTTTTGAAACCTGAAGGATTGGTTTTAGTAAAACAGTTTTAGTGACTATAGTGAAACCCGGTCTGTGACAATTGGTGAATATATTTTTCTCTTTAAACAAATAATTTAATAATGAAATGGTTCTACTATGGATGCAATGTTGGAGAAGCCGAAAATAAAGACCGAATGAGAATATATCTGGAAGATAGTAAATTTGAGAAAAATATTTCTATTAGAGGTGAATCAAATGTGTAAATTGAAATTTGAAGAATGTAAACGAAACAGAGGAAATATGGTAATAATCTACAAGGTAATTAGAATTCAGACATGTTTTCTCCAGTTATGTTCAGAAAATAATAGAAGAAAACTTACTTAATGAACAGACAGGCACAAATATCACTGATATTTGTGATAATATTTGACATGACTACCGAAAGGTTGATGATATCTTTCTTGTTTCATCAATCAACTATAGTTACTGAAGTCAATGTGTAATTACTAGTTTCACAATGAATTGCATAAACGAGTTAACATTTTCTGGTGAAAACAGAGGTCTGTAAATCATTCAATGGCATTTGAAGAGCATTGGAATTAGTGAGAATAGAACAGATAAGGTGAATATCCGGTTTCCCACATCGGAAGATTGTGAAAAAAATTTGTTTGTACTCACATGAAATGATGAGCAGAGTACATATTTTCTGAAGTCAAAAAAAAGTTAAAAAATCCAAGAAAAGAAAATTGAAACTTCCTATGTTTTTTACCACTTCTTTTTTTAACTAACTTTACTGCAGTTTCGTCCTATAAGGACATTTTCAAACTTATACATTAAACTAATAATGGTTGATTACATTAACCCTTATATAGCACCCTTGTAGGTAATAATAGAGGTACTTGGCTTGATTGAGTACCTGAATTTTGTTTACTAGTTATAATGCGGATATGCTAATTTGAAAACCGGTGAGTAAACTAAATCATCATTTAACCATCCAAGGATTCTAAATAATTGAGAGTTTGTAACCCTTCCTTGCATAGTGCAAAGTGGTTGCATGCCAAGAAATGGTTTGAAAACGTCGAATAATGTTTTCCTAGTCTGAAGGAGCTTTCACGTTCAGCATACCGTTTTTGAAAATTTCGACTACATTGTCCCACGTAAACACTATTACACTTCGAACACTTAAACTTATAAACTCCAGATTTCTCCAACTTGTCCACCTTATCTTTGGCATCAGATCAGGAAATCAGATAACCTGATTTTTTTTCCTTGGAAATTCACAAGCATAAACATTGCAGGTGCAACCTGTTAAATGATCAAATCGATTTAGTTTACTCACAGGTGCGCTATATAAGGGCTAATGTAATCAACCATTATTAGTTAGTTTAATGTATAAGTTTGAAAATGTCCATATAGGATGAAACTGCAGTAACGTTAGTTACAAATGAAAGGTAAAAAGTTTCAATTATCTTTTCTTCATTATGATCTACCAAGTAATAACGGCTACATCCATCAATTTATTAAAAAATCCACCTTTTTTTGGCACAAGGAAACCATTGAAATACACATTATTTTATTTACAGAAAAATATATGTTTATTAGAGCTGTTTTCTGGTTCCATTAACAAAATTAAGATTGAAAATTCACCAGAAAACAGTTCTAACAACAATATATTTTTTCAAGGGAAGGATAAATTTGTGACTAAAAAATTATAAAGCAAGATGGAATAATGTATATACTAGACGTGGCGAATAAAATCATGTGTATATAATTTTTTTTATGAATAATAGAAAGTGAATCTTTTATCTTTTGATGGACCAAGGGAGACTGCGCATTTTGATAGCAGAATCGTGTTCTACTCATCATTATATTCGAATACAAACAAAAATGTTTTGAAAATATTCCGATCTGGGCAAACAAATATTTATCACAAATAAAAGTTTGTAAATTTAAAGACCATCAAAGCTCAATATCTATGTTATTAAATATTAGTAATGGATACCAGTTTCATGATATAAAGTACGAAGACAACAACATATCAATACTTTCATAAGTTGGATGTAGAATTCTTTTTTTATTTTAATATTTTTTATCTTGTCACTCATCCTTCAGAATCATCTTCTTTGTTATTATTGGTTATTTAAATACTATCAAATCGATATAAAAGTTTTGTCCATTCTCAATCTATACAAAAAATATAGTGAAGAATTAAGAAATAATACTAAGGTAAATGGTACTACTGGCATAAGCAAAAGTTTTGGTTATGTTCTATATTCAACTTTTGTAAAAACGGAAGTAAAAAGCTTATGAAAAATATCACAATTGGACTCCTTAGAAAACACAAAAACAGTAAAAACTTATGAAAGAGATTTGCTACAAAATGAGTATTTTCGTATAAGTACAAGTTAAAAATCCCAAGCAAGAGAGCATATTTTGTAAAAAAATTTAACACTGTAGTACAAATCTGATACTATTAAGTATAGATGCTATCACTGGGTATTTTTCAGAATACATTATCTGGGAGGGAAGAGTTTCTTGTTAATGCAGTTTATTGTTAGAGTAACTCTCCTTCAGTCATTTGCGTTGAGACAAGATTCAATGGTAAGTCGGCTATGCTGTCCTCATCTGATTCAGCTTCCCGCGCTGAACCTCCGGATGATTCCCTTCTAGGCAAGAACTTAGATACTGGTGATTCCTTAAAAGAAGTAAAATATATTATAAAATAGTTCCAGCAGTAATATTTTTCAAATGGAAAAATTTTCAACTCCAAAAAAGGATAACGAATATTCTCTGCTAAGTTTGATTCGTCAATCTCAGTCTGAAAAGTGAAGAACTTAAACTTGAAAGTAGAGAAAAATTGAAATGAATAAGTAAATGAGAAAATTATAGGACTGAAATCAGTTGTTTGAAAAGGGGAATACGATCTTGAAAATACACTGCATTAACCACACCCTGTATTGACTTTTCAATTATTGTTACTACATTGCTGGCGGGTTGGCTGACCTTTTTCATCTTTCACTGCCTGAACCACTGTGCATGCTGTTTTTAGCGAGTGTATTGAGAGAGAGAGAGAAACATATACTTTATTGTCAAAGAATTGTACATTTCTTATTGACAAAGCGTGTTTCAGTGTAAATATAATGGTACTGAAAAA
This sequence comes from Leptinotarsa undecemlineata, assembly GCA_015342065.1. Lineage (NCBI taxonomy): Eukaryota > Metazoa > Arthropoda > Insecta > Coleoptera > Chrysomelidae > Leptinotarsa > Leptinotarsa undecemlineata. The sequence continues at coordinate 5,053 of WOGP01005226.1, forward strand.
AGAAATATGTTCCAATTAATTAAAATTTGAAAATACAAAATTGACATAGTTCATAAAAACAAAAAAAAAATTGAACACAGTTCTCAGTCATAATACAATCACACAAAATACAAAAATTGCTTAAAGCCATTCACACACAAATATTTTGATGTAACAAAATATCTTCATAGGTCTGATGAGTACAAAATAATAAAAAAGAACAAAGAACGAAACATCACAACTTAATCACAGCAGAGTATCATTGTAAAATTCATCTAAATTGTAATAAGCTTCAAATATAAGGGCATCTTTAACTTGTTTCCTGAATTTTTTGTAGGTGTCTGCATTACGAATATCAGAGGGTATATGATTGTACATCTTTTTACTTTCATAGATTAGAGAGTCTTTCATCAAAGTTGATTTAGGAATAGGAAGAGATTTTTTTTCTGTTGTTTGTCGAGTGACATAGTGTGTTTTTTGTTCCTGAGCCACCATATATTTTTTATAAATGAGGCAAACATATTCTAAAATAAATATACCGATAAGAGTTAATTGGCTTGGGATGTGGGGATTGAGCAAACAGGCCATCGGATGCCCGCTTCCACGTAGCCCCGCTGGAAACGGGAATGACAGAATCACTTGTGGTTCTGTTATTCCCTAACTGAATGGCATCCCAACGATGACTTTATCCTAAGGTATGTGTATCCGTGCCGAGAGGATGAATGCCACTGAGCCTATCAGCTGTCTCTACGGAACCTTCGAGATACCAGGCGCCCTCTCATCATAGCATCGCCTTGTCACGGTAATGCGGGGCTCTGCATTGATTGACTTTCTTTTCCTAGCTACTCGTGGGACTTTTATGGATAGATTAAACTTAAAAATTTTTCTGACGCTGAGTCTACAGAGGAGATGGATGTCGATCTTACGACTCCTACTGACCTCCCTGTTAATTTAGATCAGCAGCGAGAGCTTCTCAACTCTCCAACTCCTGATCTAATAACTGAACCTAAAAAAAGGTTTGGTGGTGCAGCCAGGAAACGACTGAGTTAAGGTACCTTATGAAACCGCCTTGCAAACGTTTGCGCTCAAGTGATATTCACCAAAACCAGAGGCGAAAAAGGCCTGCACGGTTGAATCTGAAGCATCGTCAGTTGTAGTTGACATGCAATAACCCTCATATGGAAAGATTGTCGCGGTTATCAAGGTGGGAATCTTGCACCTTGACTATCCGACTACCTCATTAATGATGAAACAGCAGAACATATACTTTGTGCCTACCCCGCTGGGGACCGAATCTAGAGTTCGGCAGAGACGTGCTCTTACCATCTGACCTGAAAGACTACTCACCATACAAACTAATCGGGTCCGTTAAGAATCTGGGTTTATTTGGTCGAGTGTGAATAGGCGTGAGCCACAATAAATCCTTGCGGGTTGCGGTGGAGGGTCGAATAGACCCGCTCACTTTGGACCTAACCTAACCTACTACATTGCTGTTCTGTTTGTAGTGAAAGTTGCTTCATCGGTAAACAACAGATATTTTAGAATTTTTTTAAAATTATACCTACATTTCTATTTTCTTGAGGTTTTAAAATGGTATTCCAAATGGTTTTCTTTGTCGCCTTCTTGCAATGTATGTGTAAATTTGTTTCGAAATATTGTTTGCTTCAAGACATTGCTTGATAGTTACTCGAAGAACATTCAAATCTACGTTAACGTTCCAAAAACTGCCATCAAGATTATTTTCAAAATGATCTAGAATAATTTGATCTTTTATGTTTTGTCTTTGTACAGGATTTTTATTTGAAAGAAGTTTCGATACTGAACCAATCTAAAATTTTTTCAATTTTATTTACATTACCGCAGCTAATTGTGCTAGGACGATCAACATATTTTTCAGTAAGTAATCTCTCTCTTAAACTCTCGAGCATTTGCATGGTCATGTCCCAAAAGGCACTTAGTTTAGCAACCATGACAAAATACTTGAAAAAACACCACCATTCAATATTTCGATATTCATTTAGGGTTGCAGCACTCCATTAGCAACTATTTTGCAACTAGACATCAATTTTGACAAAGTGTTGAATTTGGATTTTACTACGACTCAATCTACTATTTATAGACCAATTCTCAACCAAATTATTAACTTTTCAACTTGAGTATTGATACTTTAGAATGAGGCTAGGATGCTAGGGTGCTCGCGAGTGGCTCGTGTCCAGTGTATCTGTTAAATTCAACAACTCATCTTTCAGCCACTTTTCGTTTCCAATGACAATAGACGTGGTCTTTGGTTCTGCTTCGTTGGCCTCCTGTGTTTGTCCCTCTCTCGGAATCTGGGGTCATCCCTGTTCAGTGCGTTATGTAGGTCGCTTAGCGCTGGATTGTTGTGCGCTCGAATTCTGTCAAACGTGTTTCCTCATGAATGCGTCTACGTAGTGTATGTTCAGGTCTAGATCCCGAAATATGTACCGAATAGAGACATATCTTGGAGCGATTACAGCGGCCCTTACGCACGTGTTCATAAACGACTGGATCTGTCTTCTGTATGTTGCAGGTCACTAACCCCAAGCAGTGCAGGCATACAGGATTATCGGTAGTATTACGGTCTTTATCTTTATCATCAGCAGCTTCACTTTCAGTCCCATGTTGCTTCTTCGACCTATCATTGGTAATAGGTTTTGTCGAGCAGATACAGTTTCAAAGTTATTTAGAGTGTTCTTATTTATTGCTCGTGGTTTATTGCAGACAGTTTTACCAACCCTAATAACCCTCGTCACTTCATCAGTTTTGTAACAGTTCAAAATACATTCAATTTCAGATTTAGTTTTAGTTGACTTAATTCTTGTTAGCATCCGAATAAATTAGTTACTGAGTCGTAAATTGTCTACACCGTTGGCCTCAGAATTCTAGCCACAGCTCGAATCTGAAATGTCAAGTGAGTCATGTATTCTTGGTGGATAGCGGAACACCTAAAAAAACTTTTTTTTGTCAAATATTGGATTGAATTAGATGAAGAGAGATAAATTAATATCGGAACTTGATTTATAAAATCCGTGGGAAGCAGAGGGTAGTCAAAATATCGGATTTGCCAAGTTGAAGTGCTGGTGTTTAAGAATTTGTCTGTCGTATTGAAATTAAAATTCTTACAGATTGTGAATGAATACAGTTTTTGTTTTAAGCAACTATAAATACAGTTTTTCTTTCAAGCAACTAATCGCATATCTTTCCATCAGTTTGTTGTGACCATAGCGATTAGATTGATCTTCTTTAGGAAGGACTTACGGAATTCGACAAAAACTTCGTTAATCGTTAATACCCTCACCCAACCAAAGAGGGTCTTGGTCCTGGTCGTAGTACCCATGACCGTATGTACTATCATAAGTTACCTAACCGTTACCATACGATTATTTCTACAGTCTTTCATTACCGGTCATTCGATATCTGAGGCAGTCCCGAGAAATTGTTATGGATCGGCGAGGTATTTGGAAGTTCGAGATTCATAACGTCGACACCGATTTGGATGGCTCTGACTGATATTCTTGTGCCGGGGGACAAGGAATCTATTCTTTTCATCAATTATTCAGATAACTCAATGATTTTATTAGTTTTCCCTCTTTTTTCTGAAAAACAAATATTTAGGATACATTTATTTAATTACTACTTCCGTTTTTACTTCCTTGAAATATTGAAAGTTTACACTCAACGTTATCACGTAGGGGCAATACCGGTTAGTACAGCTTAAGTTATTTGTTTCTAATTACGATCCTAAAGAAAACTATTTGGGACTAGTAATATAACCTTTTTTTTCTGTTAAATATATTTATACTTATTTCGTAAAATTCATAGATACACCAAATGGTAAAAAAAACAGAGGTTTACTGAGATTTGCAGTTATAAGTAAATTTGTGTTGACTCTGGGAAACATAGCCATATCTAGCTAGTGGGAGTCTCCTAACTCAGCCTTTTTTGTAAGTTAGGGGCGCCCTATTTCTATATATAACTATATATATTAGTGTCTTTCACTATTCGCTATAGAGAGTGTTTGAATTCAACTCATCCTAAAGCCCACTAAGCTGCCGTGAATTTTAGTAGTAGTATTTCTTTATTTCTCCAGGTTTATACAAACAAACATAGAAATGCGTCAGATGCGTCATAAAAATACGCATTACAAAGGTTCTTATGGTAAAATAACATTAAAATAAATAACAATAAAAGATAAGAAAAAGCGAATTGTTCACACACAGATTGAAATGCATATTAAAAACTACATTGGATATAATAAAAGTATGCTGTGGATATAGATCGATTAGTGTAGGTTAAAGTACTCCTTTATAGAATAAAATGGATTTTTGACTAAGAACAATTTTGTTTCATTTTTGAATTAATTGAGACTTGTGAGGTTTCTAATGTCGATAGATAGATTATTATATAATTTTATTGACATAATGTGAGGACCTCATGAAACAATAGATTCGCGAAGATTATATCCTGTAGCTCGACACAAGTCTTTTTTGCTTGTGAAGTTTTCATCGTGTGACTTCACATAAGATTCACAGTTAGTCATTCGAAAATGTTTTTGGCAAAGAAGGCTAATATGCGAAGATGGATTTGTAGGATTTTCAAGAAATCCATATTTTATATATTCCGCGCTATACTATCGTTTCTTCTTTTTTGCTTCCGACATAATTTTAACTTCAAAAATACCAAAGTAAAGAATCAAGTAATAAAAACTTGCTAATGACACCACTCGCAATATTCACCACCGCACGTACAGCACTTTACCTAGCTAGTGGCTAACTAAATTCACTTGCTTTCGTAATATCGTCGAATGACATTACTGGTTGGATGGCGCGCACCCTTTTATATAAGGCAGCGGGTGGGCCTAGTACTTTCGACAATGGAGACTAGAAACTTTTTGCTTCGCATTGAAGCTTATCGCCATCTATTGTACAGTTTGACAACTATCGGACAGGAATTAGTTACTGTCTAGTCCCCTAGATGGCGTTACAAGTGAAAACGCACGTTAAGCGTAAAGAAGCGGTAACGTTTGTGTTAAAAGGCAAAAAAACATTTTTAAATCAGTCATCGCCCCCACCACTGAGAGTCGCTGTAAGACGGCTCCGGTAAGTATAAACATTTCGTAACCAGACTTCAAACTGATCTCATTTTCAGATTCACTGAGAACCAACACTTGCTTGCGAATAAAGACACTCGTCTCCGATTAGTTTTTGGGGACCCCATGCAATAATTCAGTTAGGAAAGGCATGATACAATAATACAACAGATTAGAAAGTGAAAGCAACTAGAGGCTGACTTTCGACCAAAGAAGGTCAGATATCAATGTTGCTGAAGTGCCCATCAGTAAGTTTAGGACCGCTCCGGAGGAGCCGGGGTGGATGGACGAGCTGGGATGTTCTGCACACAGTGTGGAGAAGATTTCAACTGAGGGAACTCAACCCGGAGGGGACATGGGGCGGGTTGAAACTGTATTGAGCTTCTTATGTGACAGATACAAACTCAGGAACACACATTATAGAAGTAGTGGTGATAAAACACCAAACAAGGATATTTCAAGAATACTGAGACTGACTATGATATGGAAATTCAAAATGACAATAACAATATATAAATATATACAATACGCCGAACTCAGTGAGAAAATTAATTGTTTACCCATTCACATATTTATAACGCTATCAGAATGTGGGTGGTCGCCTTATGCAATTATAACATTATTGACTGAAAGCTGGTGGAATAGTCATCTACAATTTCGGAAATAAAATTACCCGGATACAATACTTTTCGTAAAAAATCATGAATAACTACTTTGAATAAAACTGGTGGGAGAGGGGTACTAATTTTTGTGAAAACATATCATTCAACCAGAATTGTTTCTCGATAATATGAAATAAAATATAACAGCTTTTTGTTGATATATCATTCATTTCGTTTATGTAACTTATTGTTACAACTTTTGTTACGTTAGATAATATCAGATATAACAAAATTTGCTTAGGTACATCATATAGAAAATATAAATATAATATGAAAACAGATGGAAAAAAAACATAAAAATATTTACAGAACAATACTTTTCAAACAGTTATGACTCACATGTAGTACAGTTACAATTTACAGTTGAGTTAAAATCGAAAACCTCATCAATCGTTTATAAAGCTTGACTGGCAAGTGATGGAGCCAGAAGTATGACAGGAAAAAATAAAGAGACTACAACGATTCCTCAGAGCAAAATGAAACACATTCTTTAATTTAACTGCATAATACATCAAGAAGCGCTTTTAATAGGGGAGCCCAAGCAGGGATTTCGGGATTTACTAAAGCGCGGCAGATTAATATACAGGAAGATACCTTGTACCCGGTTAAGTACCTCCACCAAATATGAACCCCATATATAAAGCCGCCCGTGAAGGATAAATGATCAGATTAGTAAAAAAATTGATCATCAGAAATCCTCGAGCGCGTCAGATTAAGGTAGGGTGAGTTAATTACATGCTATAAAATGTATATTCCAATAATCTGACAATTTGAGAGTGACGTAAAGAAAGGGGAGGGCAGAATAGTTGTAAAAAATAACGTCATTTGGACATTCTCGATCGTAGCTAATTTATTTTTATTTTGAAGGAAATAATTCAAGGATAACGAAAAATATATAATCTGAGGATTTCCGCAAGCCGCAACAAAAATTCGTCGAATAAGTTTAATGCGTGCAGCTGTGTGATACCAATATTTTCCTCTCCGAATTTCTATTCCTCTTTCACTTTTTCTCTATCTATTACTCTCTCATTCCGTCCCCACTCTGAATTCTGTTGCCATGACGCCATCAAGATGATGATTAATTAATCAATTGATTATATAAATATAAAATATACTGTTAATTTTTTTGAGCATTTTTTTTATTATTCTCTTATAAATACAAGTATTCTACTTAAAAAACATAAACTTATTTATTTGCATACTATTTCCTGAGTTGTTCAATTAATTAACTTTAATGATTAAAAAAAATATTTTTTCTCTCATTGAATTCAATAGTGTTGTAAGTAAAAGCTTGTTTTAATGTTTTATTCAAATAATAAGAGATAATCTAACAATACCATATTTTGTCCATTCGAGAGCATGCCACGTATAATTGTCCGTGTGAAAAACATGGTGTGCTCAAATCCAAGCCACAAACAGACATTGTTTGGTCTCGGGACTTATTATTAGTCATTGCAAATGCCAATCTAATTGGAAATTGCACACGTTAGAAATGAATTGGCGCTTCTGTAGGTATAATAGGGATTAGTAATATTAGTATATTTTCACCTGGGAACTTGCCATTTGAAATGCTGGCTTCGACAATGGTTTTCATTGATTTTTCAATGACTAAATCGTGTGTCATTGCACAGGATTGTGGTTGATGTATAGCCAAGTGTTACTGCAAAAAACAACCAAAAATTGTTTAGTTAATTTTTCAATGGTTCCTAAATAATAGATTAGCCATACGCGAGGGTTGGGCTACCTATCGGGCGCGTCCCCAGGTGGCGGATAGGGGAACGGCCAGAGGCTGGAGGCCCTGTCCGGAAAGCCAATGTGGCCTTACGGACGGGGTCGCCAGACTTCTGGTCAGTGATTGATATGGGTGTTCCACAGGGTTCTATAATGGTCCCAGTACTCTTCATCATTTTTATGAGTGATATGATTAACTCATGTCCAAGTGCGCAAAATATAATTATGTATGCCGACGATACCAATTCCCTTATATCAGAAAAATCAATATGTGATATGGCACTTAGAGCCAATACTGTAGCGAATGAATTCTATAACTGGTGTACTTACAATAGTCTAGTGATGAATTTGAAAAAAACATGTTTCATGCAGTTTCTAACGAAAAATCTGAATAGGAATTCTAGTTTATCAATAAGAGTAAATCATAGTAGCAATGAGCAGATTGATATTGCTCGCTTTCTGGGAGTTATATTGGATAATAAAATTACATGGAAAATCATATAAATGAAACAACCACCAAGCTGAGTTAAATCTGTTCTGTAATAAGACAACTGAAAAATACTGTATCAACTGAAACTTTGAAATTGGCATACTATGGACTGGTTTAATCAACACTCAGTTATGTTTTGGGGTAGCTCAAGCTACCTGAATCAGATATTTATAATAAAAAAAAAATCATCAGAAGTATGATTGGAGTCAAGGTTTTCATTGATTTTTCAATGACTAAATCGTGTGTCATTGCACAGGATTGTGGTTGATGTATAGCCAAGTGTTACTGCAAAAAAC
>WOGP01005227.1:0-13317 GCA_015342065.1 Leptinotarsa undecemlineata
AAGCAATGAAACTTATCATTTTCAGAAACATGAAGGAGTCAGACCAGGACAAAGCTTGCGCAAATATAGAATTTCCTCACCATAGTGATGAAACTGACAGGACAACAAATGAAGTTTTCATGGAAAATGCAAGTGTTGAAAACATCAGAACTGAAATTGAAAGACCATCCACTTCGATAGAACCACTTCTTCATGATCAGGAACCACTGAAAAATGTTGTTGAGTTTCTAGACAAGGGTTCACAGTCTAATATTGTTTCATCTTTTGAAGAACGGCTAGATACAGATAAACATTCAAAATAGAAATAATTGAATTAACATTGAATCAAATGGCTTGTATTATTGTTTTTCCCATTCTACTGGCAGATTTGACAGATACTGCAGCGCCAACTATCAGAAACGTTTCTTCGAATTGTAATTTCAGGTTGGTTATTTTTGACAAACGCAATGCTTTGTGAATTAACACAAAATGAACCCAAAATCGATTTTGCCCCGTAAGTTTCCACCAACTATCTTCTTTTTGATAAACTGAAATTGTATCAGCAATTTTCAGCCTATTCGAAAATTTTCCATTTATGACCAAAATATAAGCTTTACTAAAACGATATATATCTGGCGATTCTGGGATCTTATATAATACCATTATAAGAGAAAAGAAAATTGAAATTGTGCGAACGAAACTCCTACAAGCTCAAAATATAAGACGTAATTGGAATTGCGGCTAGAAATATTACATTCATCAGACGTTATAATTTATTCCCAAATGAAAAACTGAACAACTACCGCACATCAGGCACTGCAAGCTACGGCGTTTGAAAAATCACTTGTATCTCTCATATTTTGCTCCAACTGCAGTGATTGCGAAATGGCGTTTCAAAATTAAACTGGCATTTCCGAGTTGTTTGCTACCATGTCTTTTGTTTGCTTAATTTACAGATCTAATTACGAATGCATTCATTAGAATAATGTACCGCATGCATCATGCATTTTTGCTCGCATACTATTAACCATTCTAAATTTATTTTCGTACACGGACAATTTTACTGCTTCTCGGTTGATAGTAACTGACAGTGGAACAAACCGATACGGGTTTGTTAACAAATACTGTGTTTTCATTTAATATTAGTATTACCTCGAAATTACCGTTTGACAATAGTTGGAAATAGTATTTTCAGTTTAGTTTAAGTAAAAAGAGTAAAAAAATTAATATATTTTAAATGATTTGTTTTACATGAAATGTAAAATCGTTTTATAAAGTGGGAGAATGTGAATTATTTAATAAAAGTTATGAAGTATGAAAACAGGATACTATTTAAATGTTTAGACATTCAAACAATTCAGGATGAATGTTCTTGATTTTCTCAAGTAAGTAAAGATCAGATTCCAATTTCATAATATCATGGTAATTTAGTTGTTATCATGGTTTATTTCTAAATATTGCTTTGAAGATTTTGGGGAAGCAATACATAATATAATAAAAATAATAATAATTGATTTTATTGATAGGTAAGAGAAAACTAATACAATGTATGGAATACAATATATACAATCCACCCACGTACCTATCAAAAGGGAGAATTCAATTTCTGATCTTGTCACGAATTACTCAATCAGAAGTTGATCTTTCATTCAATCGCGAGAAAAATATAAATGAATAAAAAATATTGTACATGCAAAACATATGTCAATCCTAGATATATTTCAGTGCTAAATGCACCAGAATCATTTCTGTTGGTACTAACAACAATACAAAAAAAAACTAATGAAAACAAAACTGTATGAAATGCTCATCTACATAAAAATTATTTTATTGGCAGAGGAGTTGAGCCAATTTGTGTTCTAGTAAGTAAATGTTGAGTTTATTTCTATAATATAGCGCGAAGAGTGATTTCAATGAACTGGGAATTCGATTATAAAGCCAAACCACATTATAAGAGAAGGATCCACGAAATAAAGTGGTTCTCTGGCGGGGTGTAGTGACTTGATTTCTGTATCTCAGATTCAAATTATGGATGTCTGTTCTATATCTTATTTTGTCGTGATGATAATTGGGTATTTTTGTTGTTATAATGTTATGGTAGGTGATACAAGCATGAAATATGCGTCGAGCCATCCCAGTCTCTCCAAATGATGAGACACGTGTTTTCCCCTCCTAGTTTCTGTAATGAGTCTGAGGCATGCGTTTTGTAGGGTCTGATTTATCTTTTTATCAGATAAACGTAGCGCTGGGCCATATACTATATCTGCATAGTTAGCGTAAGAGGGAACTAGGGCGTCGCATAATATTTTCTTCGATTTTTGATTCAATGACTTCTCCTATTTAAGTATCTATATTGATTTCTATAGCCACGTTTTATAATTTGGGAGACATGAGAGTTGAACTTAAGGAATTGATCAATTATAAGACCAAGATTTTTCATAGATTCTGTCAAAGACAGATGTTGCTCGTCCAGAACAATATCGATATTTCTCTTACATCTTTTCCTCATTGTTGTTCGACCAAATAGTATTACTACTGTTTTGAAGGGATTGGTCGTCATGCAGTACTTCTTTGAGGTTGTGAGTAAGGGTTTTTAATCTGCATTAATTTGCTCACAAGCAAGATAAGAAAAATCTGTTTTTCCGTTAATAAGCTGTCGCCCCCATACGAACGACAACTCTAGGAGCTAAGGACTAACGAGGTCTTACCTTTTAACGTATGATTCCTAACATGGTTGCAGAATCATCCCAGAAAATCATTTACAAATTTGGGTGTCATCAGCGTAGCTATGAATTTCGGTGTGATGGAGACACTTTGGAAATTGGGATGTGTGAATTACAAAAAGCGTAGGACCGAAAATTGAACCTTGGGGTACAACTGCAGATATATTTAACAAACTTGTTATAGGTCTATAAAACTGAAAAAAAAAACCTTTTGAAAGCACTTTTATAAATACATTGTATTCTACTATTAGAATTGATCTTTGAAGGAGTGTTTTTTAGAAGTAACTTCCGACTTTTTTTTATCATGACACATCATTCCATTGAAATACCTTTATTTCTTCTGAAAATAATTTCAAGTGAGAAATTTTTAGCGTTTTGTAAAAGAGTAAGTAATGAGTACATAATCAACACTAGTATTAATTGTTATTGAGATGTATATAAACATGGAATTCCCACTCAAACTAAAGTTGTGCGTGGGATTTGCACAAATAAATTTACAATTTTTTTTGCTGTTCACAATATACAATGGTTTGAATTGGTCTCACATTGTTAATTTCTATATTGATTCTTAACATTTTGGCACTTGTTTTAGATATGACTACAATAAAGTTAACAATATACAAAAACAGTAAACAAACAATTTTCGAATTATTAGAATTGACAAACTATATTGATCCATATAAAAATTTAGTAATAACATAAGATTCAGAATAAGATATGCAATGGGTTTGGTTTTTGAATTTCCTTAAGACATTCTGATTTAATTTTATCAATTCCCGGTGATTTCTTTGGTTTTAATGAATTTATAATCTGCTCTACAGGTGAAAGAAATATTGAATATGACAGACACTTTCTAGGTACTGGGTCCGTACTCGATTTTTGAATTATTAAGGCCAGTGCTTGTATTATGTGCAGAATTCCAAAATGGATGACAATGATTTACATGAAATACAATGAAATTAAAATAAATCATAAAATTTCAACTAACTTATGAAATTTAAATATCAATACGTAATCTTTTTGTAACGTAGCTCAAGTGAACGATTACAACAACAAGCACAACAAAAAACAAATAAGTTCCATGTATTCTTGAAACTTTTGGTCACAATCGTCACAACTGATTTCATTATTCCGAAACCTCATTATTTCTTAAGTAGTATGTTCTAGAAGCAAATAAAAAGCTGCAGATTTAATATAAATAGGCATAGATATTTTTCAATTCACGAATATCAGGCCGTTTGTTGCAAAGTCGAGCTCTGATATCGATCGCTGAAAGAGAATCATCTTCTGTCTTCCTCTGAAACTCTCACTGCAAAGTTCTGGAATGATTCTAAGTGTCTTTCTTTCAATACTGAAGATTTCAAAAGCATGACAGAGAGCAATAATGTTCCTATGTGAAAATTGAATGTGAAATAAGGGAGTATATGATAGCGTAATGAACAATACGAAGAGTATTTTGATTAAAAAGAGCAGATATTATTCTCATATTTACTAATGAACATGACATTTTTGGTTGTTCAAGTTAATGGTACGAGTATGCTGTTGCCGAAGTAAACCAAGCGACCTCTAAGGAATTTCACATTTTTGTATAAAAAAAAATCTGCAACCATTGTTTCACCAAGTTCTTTTGTGTTCTCCCTGTACTATACGTTCAAGTTTGTATGATAGTGAAGTACAGTAGTGTCATCTGTATACTTGAGGGAATCCGAAGATAGGGATGCGCTAGATGAATCATTGTGAAGAGATACCCTAATGGGGTATCAATCTGATAAATGATTGAATAACGAGCTACAAGCTGGAAGAAGCTCCTGAAAAGACTGAAAGTTAACGAGGGAAAAAATCGTATTCGACGGTACGATAATGACGCCCCTGAAAGGTCAATTTTGTGTGGAGTAGCTCAATACATATTGTTTTATGGATATTCAGTACTTAGGTTCAAAAAATAAAGCAATTTGATGGCAAAAACACAGAGGAAGGGCCTATGGGGAAAGGCATCAGCTTATAGGACGGTTTCTGTGACAGCGCTGCAGGTGATAACAGGAATCATTCCCATTGATTTTCTAGTACTTGACAGAAAGTATGTCCTTGATAAATGTGGCGATGCCAACCTGGAAGAACTAAAAAAGGAAGCTAGAAGGAGAAGCCTTCAGGAAAAAACCCAGTGGACAAAAACATTCATCCCTTATATCAAAAAGTGAATGACGTGCAGGCTTAGGAGAAGAAATTATTGGTTAACTCAAGCACTAACTGATCGCGGCTCATGTAAACCATATACCTTGGTGGTGATCGGCATATAGGAAAACGACTCCTTGGAGTATTGTGATCAAACGGACATGATTGAGCCTATTGAGCATATGCTCTTTGTATACCCTAGGCCCTAAATGGTTGAGACAAACCGACTTGTGTAATACCAATGTTGAAACTACACTGAAAGCGGACAACTGGGTCAATGTATTGATGGATGGTAAAAGTAACTGGGATAACGTTCAAATTATAAAAATTAGGAAAAGGAGGAGAGGCTACACATTGGTAAAATACACCAATGAAAATGGAAACGGAATGTTATGTAATGACGGCTTCAGATACGGTAAAATACGAAAGGCCAACCAGTAGATGTCTACACTGCTAAAAATGGTGAATCACTGATAAAAATGAGAATTAGAATACGTCCTAGAATAGATCATGGTGGTACCCTGTGAGAACCGTTATGCTTGAAATATTGGGCTAAATGGGTTTCCCATTATGTCACTAATCTCACTTCTTGAAAGCTCTGGGATGAATTGTCTGTTTTTTGATGATGTTAAAAATTATTCATATTTAATATCACAATCGAGTGAGCTATCAGATATGTCATTAGCAGTAGTAATGAAAAATTAATGTCAACGAAAGATTACCAAATAGTAATCAGCTTGCAAAGTAACCAACAAAGAACCAGAGACTTACGAAGAACGTCATAAATCTGTTATTTCGACTGAACGAAATCATGCATATGAGAATTCTTGCTACCGTTTCTGACACTCTACAAATCATTTATCAAACAAATTATATTATGGAACATTAGTGCTACCCGCCTGAACTCAAAGAAACAGTTTCACTCATTATCTCGAAGTAACATGACATTCACCTAAATGGACTAATAAATCTTTCAAACTCTCAACAAATAAAGACACGTAAACTAGCATAATTTACACATCATGCTCAATCCTTGTCAGGCTAGGTATCGATTGATCTTTCGACTGTGGAGAACGCCGTCGAATCTAGTTGGGAGTTGTGCAACGAAACTGTTACGTTTCTAAACTCGGTCAAACTAATCGAGACGACTACAAATTGAACGTGACTCTCCCATGGTCCTGAAAGTCGACCGAGTGTAGGACAAAATGGAGCAATAATTTATTGGAAACAGGATTGAACGAGCCATACATTAAGATTTGTTTCGTAAGTTGCCAAACGTTATCCATTGTGGATCCAACGAGTTTGTCCAACGGAAAATGACGAAAATACATATTTATTACAAGTGAATTTGACTATATCCGTTATAATATGTAAGAGACAACTCTTGAAATTGTCTGAAGTTATTCTGGATGCTTTCAAAAGTCTAGAAACACCATAGTGTGGCATGAGAACTATGAACAGTGACAAAGATCCCATTCCAAACATCCCATCGTGATGTTTCATCCCATCGGAATGTGATAGTGAAGTGTACACTAGGTATAAATAGAAACCAGTTTTAAGGTTTACTCCACCCCCTGAAACGTCAACTTGATTGATGAAACGCACGTCGACAAGAGTGTTGCAGTTTTGATGTTTCACAAAAGTACTTGTTTTGTATTTATTCTATGCCAGAATTTCTAATTATACCTTTCATCCAAAATTATAAAAATAATCGAATCACATTCCCGTTTATAGCAAAAAAAACTTGGGACGCTAATAAAAAAGATTCTAGTCACGAAAATGAAGGTGGTTAATTCAGATACGAAGCAGAAATTGATCACTAAAACAGTTCAGTGCGTGGTTGCTTTGGTAATGAATTTAAAAACTAACGAAAAAAATCCTCACAGAATATTATCACAATATTATTCATTTTCAGTTCAATAATTTTAATATTATTTTGTTGTGAGAGGGTCCATATTTTCAAATTATTTTGTGAATCTGTATCTTCAAGTATTCATTTCATGAAATCTTGATAATATATCGTTTTTTTATCACCAACCCAAGGTTTTCATTTTCAGATTTTGGCAAAATCTTTTGACTAACGATAAAATACTACTAAATAACTATAATCAAAGAGGAGTTACGAATAAACGTATTTCACAACAGATGTAAAGGTAAACAAAAATGTATTATAGAATTGAACATTTCAACGAAAGTGAGCTCGAAGAACTGCATCTATCATTCCACGACAGAAAACATGAAAAAAATCAAAAAAATAATACCAATTGGAATAGCACAGTGAAGGAATTTCCGCTTCGACATAGACGTGGTCATATTATTTTTCAGTGGTAGTTTTTCAGTTACTTATTCTTACAATCATAGCAATTGATCAGATAGATAGATGCTAACCTTGGTTAGCGAAACGCGCGTCGAGTGCAAAAATATCAGTTTGGTATTAGGGTAATCTCTAGAAAAAGTTTTCAAAATCGGTTTGCAATCTAACCCCACGAACACACGGCACTGATGAAGAAATATTGTGAAACGGACAAAAAATTAGTATTCAGCCAGTCCAGCTAGCCCAGCCTTTATTCAAAGCGTCTTTGTACCAAGGACATTCTGAACATAAAAGCACTGGTAGTATATACATTTCCCATTTGCCAGGCAGTGATTATGAACACCCCTCATAGTGCTCTTATTTTTATTGCTGTTCCAATTGGGAATGGATAGACTATACTAACAATCGAAACTTCGTGACATAAGTTGGTTTGAAATCTTTCAATTTTTATTTATTCATTTTTTGTTAATAATATTTTTAATTTTTGAAATTTTTCTGCTTCCATTAATATTTCAATTTTTATTTGTTTGGTTATTGCTTGTATGTTATATCTTTGTAATTTAAGTTTTTTGTTTAATAAAATTGTTACTTTCCATTATTTAATTTTTTAAAAGTTTTTTCAGGGTTATCAAATCAATTTATATTATATTAGACAATGGAAATCCGAACTGTAGAAATACACCACTAAACATTGTCAACCACCTTCAAACTACTTTTTTATGCTGCTTTTTTTTTCGTTTTCAAAGGCATCCATTTCTACGACCCGTTGAAATGAAGACCCCAAACACTACGCATTTGTGATCCACCACCGCTGTTTCGACCCGCCATAGGGCTCATCAGTGGTGCTAGCCTGGAACCACAAATGCATTGCAAGACTTGAAAAACAATGCCAGCTCTCCTCACGTAGCAAAATCAACCCGTCTTTAACAAGAGAAATTCGCGTGAAAAAATATGTAGTCGAAATTGGGTTCGAGCTCAGCACCCCAAGGCTGAGAGCCGAGTACTTAAGCTCTATACCAATTCACCGCTTTCTGTTATATTGATAATTATCTGAATTATGTCAACGATAAAAATATTTATTCGAAATCTATTTTTCTGAAATTGAAAGAGAAAAATTTTAACGATGCATCAATCGTCACAGATAACACTTAAATTTCTCGTTCGCTCGAAAATGTTCATTCGGTAGGCATACAAATCCAACAGATACGAAAAGAAGCTTTCGTCGTTCAATTAATAAAATGCAAATTCAAAATGAGTTTTTCCAATTTTCCAGTTATTACAAAAGTTCAGCACTTTAAGAACTGCTGACGAAATCGCATTAGAAGAACGTTATAAGACAGATATTTCGTGTATATAGGTAATAAATTAGATACGATTATAAACGGTTGATCGACTAATTTATAGAATAATTAGTCATAAATATCTCTCATTTAAAAAATCACTGCAGAACACCTGAAAAGATACAGGGAGATACAGAGTTAAAAAAATAATGGGGAGCAAGGCAGACCAGTGTTCTTTCATGTTAAACACGTTACAAATTAATTATAGGTGTCAAAACAACTGAATATCCAACCTCTCTAACTACATATAGTTCAAGTAAACGAAATAGTGCAACCTACCTTCCAACAGCTGAAAATACTTCTGAATACTACTTACTCACATATACAGTGTCATTCCCAAGGTATGCACCATATGGGAAACTTATTTATTAAGGGTTTTTCGACAAAATGTTATTCTTGATAAAAGTTTGTGCATCCCCCAAAACTAAACATGCAACAACAAAATACAATAAAACACACGTAATATACGAGGAGCCTTCAAACATTTTTTTAAATAGGCAATACGAAAAAAAAGTTGCTGAAACGACAAATATGCACCATCCTGTATAAGACGGTTTATTTTAAAAGCCTGAAATATTATGAATTACACAACTATGGTGTTAACCACGGTCAATTTTTTGAACAGTAAAATAATTTTCAAAGTTTTTGGTGCAAAGTTATTTTAATTTTTTGTTAACACCGAAAATTACTCAAAATTATACATTACTGTAACAAGAACTTGATATTCAATAATATCAAATCACAAAACATTTCGTTGATTTTCTGGAGATTTTCTTGTCCAAAATAGTCTCCAGAAAATCAATGAGTTTGTACCAAAATATCTATTTCATTTTGATGTTTCGTGATTTGATATTATTGAATATTAGGTTCTTGTTACAATACTGTATAATTTTGAGTAGTTTTCGGTGTTAACAAAAAATAAAAAACACCATAGTTGTGTGATTTGTAATACTGCAGGCTTTCAAAATAAAACGTCGTTTACAAAATGCTGTCTATTTATCGTTTTAGCAAATTTCTTATTTCGTAGTCCCCATTTAATAAAAAGGGTAAAAAAAAATAAAACTTCACTTTGATGGTCATGACTTCAAATCTAGATATATTTTTCAATGCTGAACAACTTTTTTAAATAACATTTCCGGGAGATTTTTCAAAATAAGAGTAGTTCAATCTCAAAATCAAATAAATTAAATATTTTAAGGCTCCTCGTATATTACTTGTGTTTTACTGAACAATAATAACTTTTTGTCAAAAAATCCTCAATAAAGAAGTTTACCTTATAGTGCTTACTTTGGGGATGACACTGTATATACAATCGATCGCTTCAAAAACACTTCACTAACTTTCTTCGAGAGTGTCTGATAATTCCTCTTCCATATTCTGTTTTTCACTATCACTATCGTCATTTAAATCAATATTGAATTTATTTCCACGATAAATATGGAAGTGTCCAATCTCCATATAGTCTTTTTCAACTGAAATTACTTGTTAAATCATTTTCTGCCAGTCTTCTTCTTTATCCAATTCTGAAGACTTTTGTCACAGCAACTCACCTTATGGCCGAAAGTATTCAATTTCTTTCTTATGATTTCAGTTGTATGTTTTATTAGATGACCATCTAGAGGTTTTGGTAATCTTGTATCATTTCGCGTCTTGCGTTCATAAGGTGTGTTTTTGACTATTTCACGTACAGTTGAGAAAGGAATTTCGGTTAAATCTGATGTTGCTTGTAATAATTTGTATCCCTTGAAACCAAACTTGAGATGTAGATTCTTATATACATTGAAACATAATCTCGGAGTTTCAATATTCAAATGTATCCGAATCTTATTCACTGGTAATCTCTTTTTCGCATTGTTCACCATCGCTGTTGGAAGGACTACACTGGAAAAAGTATGCGTTGTTATCACACTCGTTATCACTATTAGTACTTGTCCAAGGACGCCTCACTTTGAACAAATAACAAAAATTTTAAGTAATTAGTATTGCACCAATATCAAATTACAACACTCGGATCGCGATCAGTTCCTGAACTGAACACGACGGCAATAACCATCCCCGCATTTCCGATTTCTATTCTTCAACGTAACATGACTTCACATTTAGTTGTATCACTCTTCAGTTAATCATAAAACTGGGTTAGTAAAAATTATCCAATATGAATTAGTTCGCTGCCGGTTTATTTCTATGAGAGTGCTGCCAACTTTAAAAGTGCTCAATACCGTTTACTTCGACTATACCTGTTCTACTTGCTATTTTCCTGTTCACGTTCAAGTGACACCGCTTATCAATTTTGTGCAAGGATGCAATGCTCTGCAAATTCAACTCGACACGTGTTTTAATTTAATAGGGTGTTTTCTCTACTCACTGGGTTTTACAATTTAGTAAGGGAATGATGAAACATTTACGAGACAATTTTGCAGGTCACACAAAAGAGAAAATTAGGTTTCGAAATTTTGAGTAGCATGGTTCATAGAACATATATTTTGTAATAAATTTATTTTTTATGCATTTCCTAAAGGGATTACATATGCGGAGGTGTGTATGAAACACCTACTTTGAGTTACGTATTTTTTATTCAAATCATAATATTACACACAAGTTACAGAGTTGTGGAATATTTTAAATGTTCAACATTTACCACAAATGAAACCTTAAGATGATTATGGAAAAAACTTGTTTTTTAATTCCTTGAAAGACAATTTTTGTAGAGTCAATGTTTCTTACTGTTTTTATATGTATAAACTAGAATCTGAAAAAATAAACAAGGATTTATCATGAGTATAAAAAGAGAAGACAGATAACGGCATCGGGGATAGCAGAGCATATTCAAAAATCAACTGGTGATTACGCAAAGAAATGGAGTGAAACAAAAATTGCCACCAAGAAACCTCATGGAAAAATTGAAAAACCCAAAAGCATCCGCATGTACTATTTTAGCAAGTAATACATGTATTTCAAATAGCTATGAGGAAATGGATTGTATTTGGTTGCCAGTGCTGAGGCGAGAGGTTGAAAACGGAAATATGAACTTAAACTGAGATATCGGAAAAGTTACTGTATGTATATTCATGTAGACTATCGAGATAACATTTCATTCCTTTGACGTGTGTCCAAGGGAATATTGCTTTCTGCAATAAAGGCCTTGTGTGCAAGAGAATTTTTTTGGGTTCTGCAAACGTTAAATAATATTTTCCAAAACGTCAACCATCTATATAAAAGTACATACATTTATTTTTTTATTGATTACACACTTGGTTGACAAAATTTATGAATAACACAAGTTAGTGACAATTTGGACTCTCCAGTGGTTTATATCACGCAGTGAAATTTTCAAATTGTCCTTTACACTACAACAGATTCTCTATCGATTAAGCTTCGTGTTTTATTTGCATGAAGGTTGCACGCCCAAAAATAGTTACGTTAATAAAATTGATATACATTTTCATTCCTTCATTTCTTTCCTAGTCTTTCAAGTACTTTCACCGACAGGCACACACTCTCCAAACATTTGGAGAAACTCAAGACTTGGATGTCAGGATAACGATCCATAAGAGGTATGCTTGTGGGGAAAAAAACCTGACAAAAAAACAGGTATAGGAAAATCGCGATTCTACATAATAAGGAAGAGCTTGAGTAATGGAAAAAATCGAAAAATGGATCTTTGAAATAAATCAATTGATATATTGGTCTATAATATAATGAATTAATTTTTCTTCTTTCAGAAATGATTATTATGTAACAATTTCTGTAAGTACTTTTTCATAACTAGTGTAATGTCAAGACAGACAATTCCGCTTTCTGCTTCCATAAGTTCGTTGGGGGAATGGGCACCAATATGTCTTGGCACAATTATGTCGCTGGAATTGCAATGGCTGCTTATCAAAAGCTTGGAACACTGTTCCGAACTAGAAAACTGTATACAGCTCAGCAAATGTTGATGCTTTAAAAAGCTCAGATCAGACCTTTTTTGGAGTAATGTTCTTATATATGGAGCTCCGCCCCCAAACAGATCCTGAAACTGGTGGATTCCACCCAGAAAAGAGCCATCCGCCTGATTGGAGACGCGAACATCAGTTGCAACCTTGATAGTATAGAACATCGAAGAAAGGTTGAGTATTTGTCTCTCTTCTATAGATACTTTCACAAGAAGTGTTCAAGTGAATTGGCACATTTGACTCCACCTAGAACAGTACATATCAGAAATACGCCACGGACTGTGTCTGCTTAACCTTTTTGAGATTCAACTCAGTACACCTCGAACTTCACTGCTCGAGAACTCTTTCATTTAGAGAACTGTGTTCATGTCCTGAGAACGTTTTTCCAGAAAGGATTTAATCTCAAACGATTAATCGCTACTTTCGCACAGGCACCATTCATAGAGCGCCTTAATGATTTTCCGGTAGTGCTTGTGTTTTGTCCTTAAAAATACTATTATTGGATTATTTATGGATTACACCTTAAGTTGATGCGCCATTCAATGAAAATTTCTCTCAGGCGGTCATTAGGTTCCTTGTGATAATATTGAATATTGTGAAATATGAAATTATTTATTTATTTTTAGAAATAACCTCAAAACTGAAGAAAAATTTAGTAGTAGGAAAACTGGTTTTCAAATGCCGCTATTAAAATGGTTGCTGTTAAAATATGTATCTGAACAGATGATGTACAAAAACGAATCTACGTTCCCAGAAAGCTGACCTGATAAGTGTCAAGGGAAACGAATAAAACTGAAGGGTCTTACTTATTTATGACCATGTTTATTTAGGATAATGATTGTGCATTCCTACGT
>WOGP01005228.1:0-13316 GCA_015342065.1 Leptinotarsa undecemlineata
TATATATATATATATATATATATATATATATATATATATATAACTATAGGCGAGCGCTTCTGACAGCTGGTCGTGCTGTCATCATCTAGGCTCTACTCAGACTGAGTTTTTCAAAGTATAATTGTATACGTGATTCAGATTGAAAAGATGTGTATGTTTGTCTATGATGAAACTATGAAACAAAAAGAACTCTTATGATGCAAGTGTGATCAGGGACATCTGCTGTTATATAAGTGAATCAATGAGAAAACCCAATATCAAATATGTCCAATTGATTAATTATGTATTGACAACACCCTTCTTACTTTTGAAGAAAACAAGTGAAAAAGTGTTGTTGAATGAAAGTTAAACCATAGGGAGATTGGAACTTTATTCAAAAATATTTGAAATGTTATGAATTATATTAATGAAAATCCAGAATGGTTCTGAAAGCTATTTTGACATTTAAATTTTTGGAAATTCTGCATAATTTAGGTATCATATCACTGATGTATGGTAAATAAGAAAAGAGTATAGGAACTGGAGGTGGACCAGTTCCAATTGTGACATTGTCAGATTGTATAGGATATTTATTCAACTGGTTGTCATATTATTATCATATTTTTTATAAAAAAGAGATTGAAGGAAAGTACCTCTATGACCAAACATAGCAGGTCATCCATGACCTGCCAAAATGGGGCTAATATCACCTTCCATTGGAGTACCAAATGTTTGTTTGTGAAATTTACCATTAAATAAAAAATATATATTGTTGAAAAGAAAAGTTATGATTTGAAGGAATTATTCTTTATGAAAGTCGCGAAATAACACGTCCTCAATTTCTATTAATAGATCTGAGATGAGCATCTAAATAGAATTTCCTGAAAAAAGATACTACATTTAAGCTAGCAATCACCATTATGTGATTTTATTTTATGGAAAGTAGAGAAAACGTCAAAAGAATCTTCAATGAATTATTGGTTGATGAATTAATAAGCTTTCGACAAAATGATGCAAGTTTTTCAGTAGGAGAACCAATTGAAACCATGATAGACCTAACAGACAGGATTAGTTTGTGAATTTTGGGTAATGCATAAAATTTGGGCAAACCTTCATATGGGAAGGTTGATGGGGATATCAAGGTGACAATCTTACACCTTGACTGTCCAACTACCTTATTAACGATGAAACAGCAGAGTATATACTTCATTGCCTGCATCTCTGGGGACCGAATCAGGTTTTTAAAGTTTGGCACAGCCTAACTCTTACCATATGACCTGAAAGACCACTCACCATACAAAATAATCGGCTTCGATAAGAAGCTCGGTTTATTTTGTCGAGTGTGAATAGGTGTGAGCCACAATCTATCCTTGCGGGTTGCCGTAGAGGGTCGAATAGACCCGCTCATTTTGGACCTAACCTTACCTACATACAATTCACCATCGAAGCTGAAAACTACGAACAATGGGTTCCTTTTCTTGACATTAAGGTAATCAGAACACCAGACAATAATCTACTCATAGATTGGTATACATCAGTGACATAACACCTAAATTATGCAGAATTTTCAAAAATCTAAATGTTAAAATAGCTTTCAGAACCCTATTAACCAGTAATAAATTATTTTCGAAACTTAAGGATAGATTTCCTATTAACTTCCAATGTAAATCAATCTATTCCATTCTATGTTTAAATTGTTGTAGTGAACATATCAGTCAAATCTCCATATGGCAGGGTTTTACTGTCATTCAACAATACTTCTTCACCTGGTTTC
Organism: Leptinotarsa undecemlineata; assembly: GCA_015342065.1. Taxonomy (NCBI): domain Eukaryota; kingdom Metazoa; phylum Arthropoda; class Insecta; order Coleoptera; family Chrysomelidae; genus Leptinotarsa; species Leptinotarsa undecemlineata. The sequence goes on from WOGP01005228.1 coordinate 1,754, forward strand.
TTCAAAACTAATAAGGACGTTGTCAATTAATTAATATTGAATTGGACATATTTGATATTGAGTTTTCTCATTGATTTACTCATATAACAGCAGATGCCTCTGATCACACTTGCACACTTTTTGTAATCTCTAATTCTATTTCAGTAAGTTATTATAGACTTGTTTGAGGTTTTTGATATCTCTTATATTATTGATACTAGTGTAATTTTTTTTATATGGATCATTTCAAGGAAATTTCTGACATTTGGATTCAACCTTGCCAAAATCAAATTTATTTTTGTATTTTTGGTAAAGAAAGTTTTTGACTTTCTAATACTCCATCTTGATACAAAAAAAAATAGGAAATCTTCCGAAGGAAGGAGCGAAGTAATCAATTTGAAAATAAGTAACTCTATACATGGATGTGTAGATCATGCAAAGAAGTAACCTTCAGACACAAACTGAAATAAAGTCCTACTGAAACAGCTACTTTCATATAAACATTGAATTACAAGAAAGGAAAAAATTCTTTCGAAACAAATACTTCTATATGAACACTGAATTATACACAAGATACTTTTCTGTACTCAGTTTGTATTTCAAACAAAGATTCGTTGTGGAATAAAATCAGATATTATTCACATGAGACCTGCTTAAAATGAATGGTAACAAATTGCACTTACATGGAACACTGTCATTCTCACTGGTAAACATCGATGTTTCGCCGTAAGACACTTGCCCTAAGGCTCTTAAGTAACAAATTGGATAACACTAGCCATGAATGTTATGAAAATTGCACGAAATACAAAATCACACAACATTATCATTGGAAGAATTTTTAGAAAGAATCGAACTTTGTTTAACTTTAACATATTTCAATATGAAAATGAAAATATTATTCACAAATATTCGAAATTGTAATGGGTTCTCCAATTGCTGCACTAATTTCAAATCTTGTAATGGAGTATGTGGAAAGAAATGTCACTCATTTTTCAACCAATTTTTTCAAAAGATGCGTAGATGATTGTTTGACATGTATACCTAATGACAAACTTGACGTAATTTTGAACAAATTAAATTACTTTCACCCTATATTATACCTATTACTGTGGAAAAAAAAACCAACCAACAAATAAACTTTCTCGATACCACGGTAATATATGACAATTCTGAAAAAACTCTTACAAACTGGTTTACCAAACGAAACGCATTACATTGCTACACAAATTACTTATCCAAAGCACCACTTAGTTATAAAAAAAAAAGTTATCCAGAACCAAACTGACCGAGCAATAAAAGTTATTCACCCAAAATCCAGAAAAGACAATTTACAAAACTTGAAAAATATTCTAAAAGAAATTAATTACCCATCTTATTTCGTGAGGAAAAATTCAAAAAAGAATGAATGCTATTTATAATGATAAAAAAAATAAACGAAATATGTACCCTTACCACACGTTCAAAAATTACCCAATAAAATCATAAAACAGTAGAGGAATACAACATAACCATAGCACATCGATTACAGATTACAAATACAATACATTCAAAAATTATCCAATGAAATCAAAAAAACAGTTGAGAAATAAACCATAGCACATCGATTACAGAATACAAATAACACCTTAGACTCAAAATTACAACCTGAAATCCTAAATAATAAACAAACTCACACAATATATGGGATACCATGCAAAGATTGTGAACGTACTTATATAGGTCAATACAAAGAATACCCACAAAAACGAATACAAGCCCATAAGTATTCGAAAACTGCCATTACAGCCTTGTCAAAACATGAAGAAAAAGAAAATAAACATAAAAACTCAAATTCGACTTTGACAAGGTTGAAATTTTGACCAAAGAACGAAATAAATGTAAAAAAATATTTTATATGTCTTTTATTCGTTCGAGGACATTCTATATGTTATGCTTTTATATGTTGGAATATGCTGGGTTTGCATTTTTTCAAGTATTACTTTGATAGTTTCTTTTCAGATAATGAAACTGAATCAAAAATCTTTAGGTCAGACGGATTCTGGAAAAGTCGTGAATTTACTTTCCAACGATGTTGGCAGATTTGACTTTGTTGTTATATCATTACATGCTATATGGGTCTTACCGTTTCAAGTGGCCATAATAACGTTTCTCCTTTGGCAACAAGTTCAAATTTCCGCCTTGGCAGGAATAATTGCAATGGCTGTTGTGAGCTTACCCTTCCAAGGTAAGCAAATTAACTGAAAATGTTAAAAATGATATTCAAAACTCGTACATTTGAGAAGGAAGTAATCAACATACTAAATTTCTCTAGATCATCTCTTGAAATTCACATTTTGAAACTTCTTTCCGTCGATTTGTGAAAATAATCTTGACAGGTTTCACTCGTACACTGAGCTCAATCGATCAAAATGCGTGCAATTCCCAGAATTTGAAAATTTTACATTTTGGAATGATCCGATTAAAATCAGACTTTTTTATTGGTACATTGAATAGGCAGAGGAAATTTGTACCACAACACCAAACACACAAAACTCCTTCTGCTGGAGATTGAACCCATTTAAAAAAACATTCTCATGAAGTTCATTCCATATAAACGTCGTTCTCCAAATGAAAGAGTTCTTAAACAATGAAAATTGAGGTGTACTGAGTTGACCCACGAATCGACGAATTGCTGAGGTGTGTACAGTTTTTTGGTTCGGAACAGTGTTTCAAAATTTTGAGAAATAACCTTTGCAATTCCAGCTACATGATTGTGCCAAGACATATTGGTGTCCATTTCAACTCCCAACAAAATTGTCGAAGGTGACCTGACATTATAATATTCGGCTCGGAAACATTTATCTTCATGGCGAAAACCGATGACTGGGTTTTTGTGGCATTGAATTGAACTTGGTCAATTTCACCCCAATTCTCAATTACTTCTAGATCCCCATTGAGATATTCAACCTCCGCAACCAATGTCCTGGAATCCAAATTCAATGACGAGACAGTATGCCATCGTTATCAAAGCAATATAGTTATTGGATTCTTGGATTTTTCCAATAAGTCATTTATATACAATAATGAGAGGGTTGGAGGCAATATGGATCCTTGGGGAATACCAGCGTTGATGGTGAAAGTATTCGAGAGATATCCATCGATGACCACTCGCAGGAAACGTTTTTTCAGGGAGCTGAAGGGCCGTACACAAAAGTGATCCGAAAATCCATGTCATCAAACCCTCATGTCACACACGGTCAAAGGCGTCTGAAATATCAAGCGCAACAGATCTTGACTCTCCATGTTTCTTGATTTCGTTTTTCCAAATATGGGTAACATACGATGGAAGGTCGCCTGTTGATTTTTGTTTCCCAAAGCCATATTAAGGCTCGCTGTTGAAGCCTTCTAAATATTTGAGGATATGGTGGTTTATGGCTTTCTCCTTGATTTTTTATATCATTGATAGTAATGCGGCTGGTTATTTAGTTTTTAGGATAAGAGTTTTCTTATCCTTTCTGGAAATAGATTGAACGCGAGAAATCTTCCAACAAGAATAAAAAACACCTTTTTATAAGACAAGTTGAAAAGTCTAGAATCTCTTCAGTATTTGATTATGACTGCCGTAAAGCATATTTCAGAAAATAGTTCACAGATTTGATTTCAGTGATGCACATTCCCACCTCAATGGCTACAAATTACTGAGAGAAGTTGAAGAGAGTCTTTGGGTTGGTGTTAGGGTTGGTGGGTGCAGTTAATACTCTGTAGCGTCTCCCTAAAATGTTTCACAAGAGATCAAGTTCCCGAACCACATATTCTACCTAACCACATTTTTCTACCTAACGAAAATACTCACAAATCAACCACCAAATGGAGGAAAATATTCCATAGTCTGCCCAATTTGAAGGGAAATATTCTTAACAAGTAAATTATGGTTCTCCACTTGTCCCGCCGTGAACGGATATGGTGTTCAGTTTGGTCAAGTCTGAATAGCTATAAGCAACATTAAACTTCACATGTACTATAAAGACACCGTAATAAAAATCAGTGGGTCTCAACGTTTTTTAGTTCTTTAAATGATTCATAATGATAATGAAACAAGCGTATCCCCTATATGGCATATATCGAATGCCGGAAGACATAACTCCACCTTGAGAATACTTGACTACCACTATCGGCACTCCTATAGTATTGACGAGACATCGGTAACATCTTATGGTTAAAGGTATATTGAATCCGTTATGGAGAATGTTAGGTGTCAAATCAATTGAAGTTATTTTTCACCCTCAGGCAGATTCAAACTTATGAACCTACAATTGTGCTTCTCAACCATTAAATTGAGACGATATTCATCTAGATGCGGGTGAAGCGAATATTGTTCGGAAAGAGGTAAAAAATGTATGATGTATGGAAATTCAATAATCAAACTCTGCAGAATACTCAGACCACTCTGTTGAGATGGTTATTCTTATCATTGGAGACCTTCATGAAATGATTCTCATTCCATCCCTGAAACTCAAGATACTTTCGTCTTGGCGTATCAAGACAAAAGTTTTGGCCTAACAAATGTAAAAGGCAGACATTTTTTGATCATTGCGTCTACTCAAAGCACACGATTTTCAGACTCAATGATCACTTACCTAGCGGCGTGAAAAGTGGTTATTGGTAATTGATTGCGAAAATTCCTTCCGGTATAAGCTTTCAGTAATGTGGATTGTTGTTAATACAGTTCATTGAAATAGTATAGTTTCAATTCATCTGCTATCACATATTTTCATGGTATAACTTAATCAATTGTATAATAAAATTCAGCCAGTGTACCGATCATTGAATGATATTTGTAAATTTTTTTTCATATAGTTTAAAAAACACAAAAAACAATTTTCGGAAGGAAGTTTTGTCTTGAAGGGAATATATAAGGGCGTGTTGCGTTTTCGTTCTCTTCCATGAAATACCCTGTATCTATTTTTCTCAAATACATTTTTTGTGAATTGTTTTTTGATGATCAAATAATGTTGAGCATATACAAAATACTAATTTATCTTTTTTTAGGGTATCTTGGGAAAGTAGCTGGACAACTGAGGCACTTCATAGCTGAAAAAACAGATCGCAGAGTTAAAGTAATGAGTGAAGTGGTCAGTGGTATTCAAGTCATAAAAATGTATTCTTGGGAGAAATCATTCGAAAAAGTCATCAAAGCAGCAAGGGCGACGGAAATATCAGACCTTACAAAAAGTTCATATGTTCGAGGAATATTATCAAGCTGTATGGTTTTTCTCGAAAGATTAACATTATTCATGACAGTGATATGTTATGTACTATTAGGTAGGAAGAAAATCATTTTTGAAGTGTATAACTTTAACGGCCGTAGATGACTGTGCCAAAGGTCTTTTTCTGATGTTTTGGCAATGTTCTTCTGTTTTCATATCTGAAGTTGGCTTCATTTTCATTAGTTGCGTAGATTGACTTGATATACATACAATTCAGTTGGTCACGAAGTGACACGCATATTTGGAAATGGGTTTAACTCATCCTCTTCTTCAAAATTGATTCTTAACCAGAGGTTGCCACTTCTTCTACGGTGTGAATAGAAGATCAATATATTCAATTATTCCAAGTAAATTTTGTTCAGCAAAGTTTTTATGAGAGTCAATAGTTTTAGATTTATCCGTTAGGAAACGTCAAATTTTTTAATTTTTCAAACCATTCCTTGGAATGCAAATACAAGTTCCCGAATCTAATCGATACGGAAATGTTGTACTATGATAGCAAGGGTTGAAAACTCAACTATTTGGAATCTTTGGAAATTCACAAGATGACCAAATCGATCTTGTCTACTCGCTAGTTTTGAGATTAGCTTACCCACATTGTCTCCCAGTTAACAGAATTAAGGTACTTACTCAATTGAGTTAAGGACCTCTATCAATACCTAGAATGATGAATAGATATTTAAGAGTTGATATTATCAATTATTTCAATTTATTGTATTCGTTTGAAAATGTTCATGTAGGACGGAACTGCAGTAACGCTAGTTACAAATAGAAGTGGTAAAAACATATAAAAAGTTTCATTTCTCAATTTTCATTGAAAATGAATATTTACATGTTTTCCTGCAACAGTACAAAGAAAATGATATTTAATTCGATGTAGCAATGAAATATGAATCAAATGAATATTTTTAACAAACATAATTAAGACCTATAAATGTTTGATTGTTTGGAATGTTTATTGCCTGATTATAATCCAAATCTTCTCAATTGTATGATATACTGTATGAATTCTAGGAAACGTCATCACTGCTGACAAAGTTTATTCCATGGCTCAATTTTTCAACACTCTTCAAATGACAATGGCCATCCATTATCCTTTGGCCATGAGTATGGGATCAGAAACACTGATTTCAATAAAAAGACTTCAAGAATTTTTGGTACTAGAAGAGAAAGAAACTTCTAATATAGAAATAATAAAAGATAATAAAATAGAGATAAGAAACGTTACTGCCTGTTGGACACCATCTGTCCCAACTTTAAAAAATATATCTCTGAAAATACAACAGGGTATCTTATGTGCTGTCATTGGGCCAGTTGGTGCTGGAAAAAGTTCGTTATTGCAGGTGGGTTATTTCTAAATGAATTGATGCCTGTCCTAAAATACATCAGAATCGAAATAAATTTCGGAATATTGATCTTTAACAACTACCTACACAGTAGGGTGAACGTCTATCGGAAAATAACTACTTTCTCGGCTAATACCACGCTGGATATTGAATTATGCAAGATTCCTCACAAAAGCTTGTCTCGCAGATGTATCTCGTTCATTCAGCAGCAAGACCATGATGTAATTATTCAAGTGGATCACCTGGAGACCGCGGTTTCAAAGTATAACCCAGACAAAGTGTTTGGGACTCGATCAATTTCAACACAGCTCTGCTACATATATGACATCTTCGTCTGAGAGAAAGTTTGTCACTACGATATTAGTAGATGAACAACACCGATACGAGCCCACTTCAAGGTCGTGCGTCGCTGGTAAGTGTTTCAGAGAGAAACTTTAGTGAGTGGAAGCGAGAAACGTGTGACGTAATTGAAGCAGGATGGAATGTTTGGATTACAAACTGAGAAGAAGAAAGTGTTTTTTGTATAATTCAGTGTTGATATAAAAGTATTCGGTTCGAATGAATTTTTCTTTTGTGTAATGCAATGTTTATATGAAAGCAGTTGTTTCAGAAAGAGCTTTTTCTTTCAGTTTGTGTCTGGAAGTTACTTCTTCGCCTGATCTACACATCTACATTATAGAGTTATTTCTTTTAAAATTGATTGCTCCCTGTTTTTCTTTGGACGATTCCCACATTTTTTGTATCAAGGGTAGTAGAGTAGTAGAAGTAAAAACTTTCTTTCTCAAAAATAAGTCACTCCTAAAAATATAACCCTTTCAATTCCAAAGAGACTGTTTGTTATCTGCTAACAATTCCATTCCGTGAACAGTGCTCCAAGTGGTAAAAAACATCCCATCTATCAAAACTCTAACAGAAATATAAAATGACAACCGTCAAGAAGAGATACATAAGTATAAAAAAAATAAATATTTGGAAATAATTTCAGCATGGTTCTGCTGTTGGATGAACAAGAAACATCTGCGAGACTGGCCTCTGTGGGAAATCTTGCATAAATTTCAGTGAAATATAACTCAATATCTAGCGTGGTATTAGCCGGGGAAGTAGTTGTTTCCCGACTGACGTTTACCTACCCGTGTAGGTAGTTGGGAGTGTTCAATAGTTCAAAATTCATCTCGAAATATTAATTTTTTCCTATTCGTATCCATCAATTGATATCATGAATATATTATTCAGATAATCATAATGTTACTGTTAGAAATGAAGAGATCAGTAAGAAGTGTTGTTAACTTTCGACTCTGTGTCACACCTGAATATAATGCATTTTCTGATAATTGCAAAATATGTAGATATCCTCTTGTGACTCATGTATCATCTGTGCCAGAGCTATTTTCTGGAATTTTTAGCCCAGGTCTGCAGGTTCGTCTACTAAGGCGAAAGACGTTATTAAAAGAGATGAGATGAAGGTCGAAGTGCTTGAGTTTCAGTCAACGTAGATACTAAATTGTTTTGAATAGTCATTGTGTCACTTATAGAGTATGTATGTATATTCGAATGAGACAGTGTGAGTAGCTCGCACTGCCTAGGTAGGCCCCAATGAGCCTACCTGGAAAATGTTAGAGAAGGGACTGGGAGAATTTTAGAGAAATACGACGTGAAACCAATATTTATGTAAACGAAAAGTATCAGAGATATTCAAAGGTCAGCTAAGATCCCAGAGAGCTTTTCGAAATACTCGGGTTTTACCAGATCTCTTGTAGCTGCGGATCGATCGACATTGGAACCTCGAAAGGAAGTATAGGTATTCGTCTCTGTGAACCCAAGAGAAATTGTCGCCTCGGGCAAACCAACAAATCAGCCCAACAAGCTCCCAAAAAAGGGAACTCATCTCATTCGAATATACACAAATACTCAATAGAACTCAAAATTATTATCCAAGAATACATAGGTAGGCAATATAAATTCAGAAACACAGAGATGCTTCCACTAGAAAAGGAGATGCAATGAACATTAGCAAAATCTGGGTTCTTGTTCTTAATTATACACAAACAAGGTCATTCAATCGAATCAAGAGAAACGCAGGTACGCCCACCAATAATGATACAAAACCGGAACAACTGCGTTGAGAACCATTCGAGCACTTCCACTTTCATCTCATTCCTTTTGTTAGTGCCTAGCGCATTAGCAGATATTTGCCAAAAAATCTGAAAAATAGATATGACATAGATATTTTCGGTCGTAGAAGTACACAGTCTTTGATAATGTATTATCGTTTCTGATATGTTATACATGAACATCTTTAAATTTTTTACTGCAAAGTTTTCACTCGCTTTTGCAATGAAGATATTTATTCACGTCAATTTCATTTGAGAGTGTATAATATTAGTAGAATTATTTCAATCTGCATGATCCCTAATTTAAAAATATTCACTTCACTTCTCACATTCCTCTCTAGTTGATCATATTGATGATATTGAATACCAGACTTTATTTGAAAAATGCAGATTGAGGTACCCACCAGAATAGTAGAGTACACATACATAACTTTGCAGGAATAGATATTTCACTTTTTGAATTGTGGCATTTTTTTTGTCAAGTATTATCAACAATGTTTATTCAAGATCAAACCTATATTATTCAGTTTATGTGATGATTACATAATAATGAACACTGAAAATTTATTATACAGCTCCTACTGGGAGAACTACCAACTAAATCTGGAAAAATATTTCTCGGAGGAGAAGTATCGTATTCTTCCCAAGAACCTTGGCTCTTCTCATCGACAGTCCGGAACAATATTCTTTTTGGGCAACCATATGTAAGAGATTGGTACAAAAAAGTAGTCAGAGTATGCTGTCTTGAAAAAGATTTCGATCAGTTTCCAGAAGGAGATAAATCAGTTGTAGGAGAGAGAGGCGTGTCTTTGAGTGGCGGACAGAGAGCCAGAATCAATCTCGCCAGAGCCATCTACAGGAAAGCCGACGTGTACTTAATGGATGATCCGCTGTCAGCTGTCGATACTCATGTTGGAAGATCTCTTTTCGACGAATGCATCTGCGAACACTTGGAAGGAAAAACTAGAATCTTAGTGACGCACCAGTTGCAGTATTTGAAGAAAGCTGACTTGATCATCGTTATCAATGACGTGAGAATCTATTAATATATGTTAATAGAATGACTTGATATGTAGAATTTCGAATATCTGGCTGTTCAGTTTTTCCCACTCATAGTTTAGTATTTTGAGCATCTTTATGCGATGTTACTTTTATTTTTCATTCAATTGCTCACCCAGTATATTAAAAACTATATCCAAGTTGAATTTCGCACAATATGGTGACCAAACGTATATGCGTCCAAGTGGTAGTACGCTATCACTTCGGAAGCAGTTTTGAAATATACCATTTTCAAATTTACGTTTTCATGTGCTTGTTTTTGATTTTCCTACCGCTATCTCTCATCGCTTGTGCTGACCACTCACGTCATACTGTCCACAACTGTTTGATTTTGAATCCATACATACATACAAATCAATGCATTTTCAACTTGGTTCAGGTGCTTATATTTATATAACCTGCTATATGTTCGGTCCTTCGTACCGGATTTGCTTTGCTCTCATTGCATTTATTTTCATTCAACATCATAGTTATTGAATGAAGATTCAATTAATTTGTGTTCACGATTAGTTGTTTACGAATTCAAGGTCACCCGATACCACTTCCTAGAAATGTTTTTTTGTTGGTATTTGACGCTTCGCAAACAATGTTAATTTTTCATATTCAAGAGCTGATATTTGAACTGATTATTGAAGTAACAAGTTATACAGTTTTCACATAGATTATCGATATGTCTACCCCTACGCTCAATAAAATAAAACAATTTGTTTGAAGGTGATTGAAATTCAAAATAAAACAATATAAAGCTCTTCGGAAAATTACCAAAAACCAAATATCAGAAATTTCAGATATTACCATTGAGTCGTCAAAAACCGTTGAAAATATGATATTTCAAAAGAGAATTTTGTTTCCATGACTTGATCAGCACAGATGAAGATATAGAAAGACATCACGTAAAAGACATCACGTAAAATTGACTCTCATATAAGTGCATCAAATGACGAATTGGAACAAGTAATGAATAGCCAAACAGTGCCTAAAGTGTGATTAAGAGGGAAGTACATCGATCTACCATCGTGGACAGTGATTAAAGTGCATTAAAGTTAGGAATTAACAATGGTGAACAAAGAACAAAGAAATATCAACTGATAAAATACGTGCAAGTGTAGAACTATCCCACCAATAGCGTCGCAACTAATGCAACTTGAAAACTTTTAGATTTTTAGAAAAATATTGTCAACAATAGAAATCATTTAAAAAATTATATGAAAGCGACAGAAGCAAACCTCTTATTGAGCATAGAAGAAGTAAAACTGAATGGAGAAAGAAAACCAATTATTAAAAAATGAAATTGAATATCTGAAACGTAATCAGATTGAAAATAACATTATAGTTTTCGGAGTCAAAAAAAAAACTCCTGAAAATATATGTAAAGACCTGAAAGAATTGATGGATGTGGATCTGAGAGAAACGCATATCAACAACATCTACTCACTTGGAAAACGGAAATCTGCCCTATCAAAATTGATTTTATCTCCCACTATACGAAGAAAATTGTACTTCGAAATTGCAGTAAACTTCGAGGTAAACAAATATCGCTCAGGACCTCACCCAACAACAGTGAGAAGAGAAAAAAATTCTGAAAATGCATCTCCTTCTTGCAAAGCAGGTAATGTCCAATGAATACATTCGGGGAAACAAATTATTTGTAAATGCAGTAGCTTATAACGCAAAAGAACTGCAAGAAACGGGCGATAACCACGATAACCAAACTTACTTACACAATATTGTGTAAGTAAGTTTGAAAATGTCCATATAGGACGAAACTGCAGTAACGTTAGTTACAATTAAAAGTGGTATAAAACATAGAAATTTTCATTTC
>WOGP01005229.1:0-13316 GCA_015342065.1 Leptinotarsa undecemlineata
CATACATGAACAACCTACTTCCTTTGATAAAGTTAGGCAAGTCATTCATATACAAGAGATAAAGAAGAGGTCCGGGTATACTCCCTTGTGGGGTCCCTAAATCAATTTCTTCGCACTTGCAAAGTTCTGTCCCAATTTTGATATAGTTGCTTCGATTTCTTGTGAACGAAATCAGCCAATCATTCACCCCGCCTCGAATACCCAATGCATCAAACTTGTTTTGCAGGATTTGTGGATTGAGGACATCAAAGGCACGAGATAAGTCGAAAAATATTCCTATCACATGATTATTCTGTTCAATATTATTGTATATATATTGTACAAGGTCGGATGTTGCAGTTTCTGTGGATTTTTTTTCACGAAATCCATGTTGGCAAAGGGTCAGCAGATTGATTTTTTCTAAAAAGTTTGAGAGTCTCTCATGCATGCATCTCTCCAATATTTTCGAAAATGGACTGAGAATGAAGATGCCCCTATAATTATCAACATTTTTTGGATCATCCGCCTTGAATATAGGTATTGTTTTTGATACTTTCAGAACATCTGGGAATTTTCCATTTTCTACGGAGAGATTTATTACTTTGACAAGAAAAGGAGATAAGAATTCTTTGCAATTTCTTATGAGTTCAATCGGAATTTCGTCGCTACTAACCGATTTCTTTTTTTTTTAGTCGACATATAATAATTCCTACTTCAAACTCAGAAAACGGTATAAAAGAAAATGTTATCTGTGGAACCAGAATATTTTTTGAAATAAGAGTACTTTACTCTTGAACGAACTTTATATTTTTTTACCTATCCTGTATGGTGTTTGTCATAAAGCCATTTCAGGTACACTTGATATAGTTTTGGAACATGCACCAACTTTTGTCAGGAATAAAAATTTCTGAGAAATCGATAATAAAAAAGTTTCCCATTTGTTGCACACTTTGTGAATCACACTGTAGTGAGTTCTCTCCAGATTCACTGTCAATAATCGATGTACCTTCCTATATATAAAAACCCGTAGAGAATCGGTACAATGGTCTCGAAAAAAGGAACAACTGCCTCAAAACCGTTCAGGATAAACATGTGGTTATGGGGAAAAAAGGTTGCTTCTAAGTATAATAAAGTTTGTGACTCGCCGACAGACTGAAAAATACTCTACTGGCCATTGAAGACGAGGTTCCCAAGTCAATTGTTTCCGGCTCATTTGTCTTTCGAGAGTACACTACGTTGGCCTACTCGAAATATAAAATACGCTATCCCATTCTTCTAGAAGCCTTCCCCCGACTTCGTTTCCTTTGTCGGAATTCGGTTTTCTGTGATAACTGAGAGCCGCTCTCGAAGTGATTATAGATGCTTCAGAAGTATCTCTAACGCTCTTTCTGAAGTGTAGAACGTCGCGACTTCCGTCGGATAAAAGATTATAAAAAACTGGAAGGGTATTTCATGAGATCTTTACGAATCCCCTATTCACCATTTATATTATTTCGAGTTTGAGTATGGTTGTTCCCCGTCTTTGTACATTTCCCCTGAGTTAGATGTATTGACACTTATCAGTCTGTCAATTGGCAGATTAGAAAATTGTCATATGCCAGTTTTTTCATAAAAGAGGGCATGCGCCACCTCCCTCACAAGCGAGTTTGGTGCCAGATTATTAATTTGTTGCAGATTCAAAGGGTCAAATCACAATTTTTTTTCAACATTCTTCCAATATGCAAATTGATTCTTTTCAATCTGTCACTAGATACTTTTTGATCTGTCACTTGATAGATTTTTGCACTGTCACTATTACGTTGTCTCATTCATATTGACACGATCCGTTTGACAATCAAGAGAATGTAAGGGAGGAATGGGATGCTAACAATATTCTTTTATCCCTTCAAGACGTTAAGACGAATATGTTTTTTGAACTCGCCTAAGATCAATAAAGATTCTGATGAAGTGTTATGAAGGTAAACTGAAAAGTTCATCCTGACAGTTACTGCATAATATTAACCAATGGAGAGAACAGTTAGCTTTATATAAATGTGTGACGTTTCGGAAATTATTCTTTTTCAGTTCCGTTTCCGTCCGTCGATTATTAAAATTATAGGCATTATACCGTATTAGGAATCACACGTTAAAAGGTAAGACCTCGACAGATTTATGAACTCGACAAAACTATTATAATAACTCAAATGATCCACACAGTTCATGTTCTAGGCTTAAGAAAACAACTCATAGTATTTCAACTTTTATTTTGTGAAAATTACAATACCAAAGTTGTAATCAAATTATATGCAATTGCAGGGTTGATAATGATTAAAAAACTATAATAATTTATTTGCAATGAAAATATAGATAGAAAATAGACTTTTTCAGCGTCAGCAACCACAAACTGACAAATCTGAGCAGAATTCACGTGAGTATAAAGTAGAATTTTCATCACATCACAATTTCAATTCAAAGACTGCTAAATTTCACTACAGCTCATTTTGAAAAGCCAGTTTGTAGAAGCGATTTATTGAGAGTACTATCAAGAAGTAATTAATGTTAAATTGTTTTGGTCAGAGACGGACCTCTGCAAAGTAAAAATATTTACAAAATAAAATTAATAACAAATAATAATATGTTAAAACCTAAAACGTCATTGAAATCCACCTGTCACGTTATAAAAATGCCTTGTAGTGTAAAAATCAAGGTTGAATCAGCAGGCCGTTCTTTCCGCCAACATTCTATTTATATTTTGGGAAGATATTCGATGTAACGTATGCAAAAAACTCTGTTGTGAGATTTTCACTGATCAGTTTTACAAAAACGCAAGACGTGTTTCGTCATACAACGGCTTCGTCAGTAAAGACACGCCTGAAGAAGCCATTGTATGGCGAAACACATCTTGCGTTTTTGTAAAACTGTTCAGTGAAAATATCATAATGAAGGGATTTTTTAGACATATTTTGGCAAGGCTGGTCCAGTAATGCCTTTGTTATTAGCCCGTAATTATAAAATAACTGGTCTCCTAACGATCTCAACATCTTTAACAATGACCAATGCGAAAAAATGACATTCAATAATTTATTCAAATTCCAAACAATATTTACATATGAATCAATTGGTTTCAATCGCTAAAATAACTAAAATATTGTTAAATATTAATGTATTTAATAAATCATGTACAAGGTTGTCGGCTACTGAAGAGCATTCTGGGAAAACTTGGGTCATTTTTGAAGCGAGGCGAAATTAGCAATTGACAATATCAAGTGGAGAAAATGACAATATTGGTGGACCAAAACTTCTCCAGACTAATCTGTTAAATAATAATCCATGAATGGAAGAGGAATTCAGACCTGCTGAATCGGTAAAACCGTAGAAATAGAATGTCTGTTCGCCAAAGTTGAGAAAGGATTTTCATACAATGAATAATGCAGTATTTGTCGAAACAATGGAGAAGTCTGGTGAATAGAAAAGGTCTTCATCAAAAATTTCCTTAGTCAATCAAATTTTGGCTAAAAAAAGTGTTTATGGTAGAGAAGAAATATTTACGCAGTAAAAGTATTAAGTCAAGATATTCAAAAAACATTATGTCAATCATTCAAAAATTCAGTGCAGTTTCAACAAGCTTCATCTCCACAAGTTTTCCCAAAATTTCTATTCCTACCCGTCCCCTCGATGTATTTGCAGTTCACCTCAAAAATGAGCTTCATTTAGAAAATCAATGATATAATTTCGAAAGTTTATCACATATTCCAACAAGTTAATAGTTTACGAATTACCGAGCGATTTGGCAGTGATAAACTATGTACAAACTTGGATGGTTTTTCCAAAGAGACATCTGAACGAATATATAATTCGGTTCAGATTTTGTTCTAATTTAAAATCACTAGACAAACAATTTTTTTGTTTTTAGTCGGAAATATACAAACAAACCAATTCGTTCAGAAGTCCTCGAAGGGAATCTTTGACAGCCTATTGCACTTAACATTACGAATAAACTTTTTTATTTCTTTTTCAAGAGGTAAACAACTAAAATAATAATAGTAACGACACATACGTTAAGTCACTAAACATAAATAAAGTCGAACAACTTAACCCATCAAGTGAAGTGATAACCTCGGTCAAATGTGGCAACAGCGCAGACAGCTTCAAGCGATATATCCTACCAAATAGTTTTTGGGTAGCAATCCCATGCGTCGTCTTCTTGCTGAGAAAGAAAAAAACATGTATAATCACTGAAGTACATAGAATTGAAAGACTTTTTGTAGTGGCTGTTAGCAAATCAGCTTATATCGATTATTTTGACAATCTTTCGGAATGAGATGGTTACATTCAACGGTATACTTCACACTATGGTTTATTATACACCACTCAAAAGTCCAATCATGACTTTGAGCTATACTATGAGTTTTTTTTAATTACAGTTTTGAACAACAAACAACGATTGTTACTTGAAGGCACTTATAATGAAATTATCGGCCATATTGGAATTTAAATACCAAAATTTCATCTGATCGGGAACAGTCACTATTCAAATAAGAAAAAATGTCAACAGTGCTGAATGACTAAAAAATTCCATGACAGACTCAGATTGTGATAATCCTTGGAAATAAATTTTTGCATGAATTAAACCTCCAAAACTTGTCATTCTTACCAATAATAATTAGATTTTTATAAGTTGACATTGACAAGAAGTAAACTCAAATATAAATTCAACATATTCTATTGAATCTCAGTGACAAACGTTAAAATTCTTACTCCAAAAAGAAATGACAAACCAATGACACTACTCATTTAAAAAATATTTTTGATTTGTTTTTGTCGATCGTCCCACCATAAACTCGTGGAAGATAATTGAGAAATGGAGAAGGAAGATAATGACCAAGAATCTTTAAAAATCGAATCGAAGATTAGGAAATATTGAAATTCCAAGAAAGAGGAGAACATAATACATTATGTACAAGCTGCTTTAAAGCAAACAAGTTAATCCATGTCATCGAAATTTCGTTATTCAACACTGATGTAAACAATACGTCGGCAATCATATTGGAAAATTCACAATACGTTCAGAGAGACGAGTAATCCAATTAATATCGGGGCGATATTGAAAATAAACGAACGTATCAACATCTAACGGATATTGATAGTAAAAATGTTTAATCGCCTAACAAATAAATGTCAATCAGTTTCAAAGGATTCCCATGTCAGTCGCATTTTTAGACAAACGTATTGTGAAAATATTCCAACAATTTCGTAATTCATAAAATCATATTGAGAGCCACACCACAGATATATTTCCCTCATAAAAAATTCCAGTGGTTTTCAAACATAGTGCTCTCCAAAAGTGTTTGAATATTGACAATATTCATATTCGACGAGATGGCAAACACATCCGTCACTGGACTCACGATGATGACAGTGACATACAATATTTTTATTGTATTGGAGAGCACTAGTAAGTTTCTATGAGGAAGATAATTTCTAAGCGATTTTCTATAAACAGATCTAGCATTAGGCTGAAAATAAAATAATGTATTAAAGGAATTGAAAAAAAGAGGCTACATTCATTGTGCAAAAGCTATGCTTACCAAGATACCTGAAAAGTAGATGAAACAAAAACAACCTCAAAAACAGAATGTTTTCATAAGTATAATGTTCAAAAATCTGTCTGTTTAGTCCTCCCCACGCCCCTCATCCCACATTATGTCGTGTTCTGGATGTTAATAACTAACAGGCTATACAGAGAGCATATTCTCGGTCAACATCCGCCATATCACATGACAGAATTTGGTTGACGGCGGATTGGAACCCGGAACCTTTCGACTAACTACCGGTCACATTAGCACTTCGCCAATTAACCTTTCATCATTGACAAAAATCTTAATGAGAATATCCATTTGAAAAATACGTTATATTTTACGTTATTACGTTATTAAAAAAACAATTTATATTGAGCCTGATATCGCGAGCATATATTACAATTAGAATATTATTTTTAAATATTAAAGGACGATTTGTGTTATATATCGGCCATATCTGGATCCGTAGTTTCGTCTCACTAGCAATACTAATTGTCTTTGGACATAGATGGAATAGTTGAGGTTTCAAAAAAAAACAAGTGAGAGATTTACTTTTTTATTCATACGTTGCCATGCTGCAGGGGTCTTGCATATACTAAAAGGCAAACGTGCAAATTGAAACTGACAAAATGTGTATTCAACCCACTGACACGAATAATCTAAGTAGACTTCCATACATGAGGTAATTTGAAAAATTTTAAAAAAATTTTGAGAATGGCTTAGCTGTATTCAAAAATAGAATATTTCCATGTGTGCATTTTGGTACATTACATTCTAGTGATAATATTGAAGACAATCAGGAATAAATTACTAGTAGAACAATAGTTTTGCTTCTGGTCACATCAGTATCACATTGAAAAGCAATTTTTACAGAAAATATTGTGTAATGGGCCAACTCACCAAACCTATACTTACTGACTTCTGAATCAGCTGAATTACCATTAGTGGGTAACATTATTAACAAAATTTAAATTAGTTCATTTATATTTTGCTAATACGGTTGTTCATCAGTACTGGAGTAACAACTATTATAGGTCTCCTTACACTTATAGTGAAATACGAGTATAGCAAACGTGCTCGAATGCATACCTTAACAGCAGATCGAAAAGCAAGAAACAATTTACCCAATGTGCATACTAACCATTTATAACCACTGTCTAATTACACCCCTGAGAACTTACAGCGCCGACACCAAGCCGAACTAATCGAATAGAATAGTCAATTAAGTCAAAAATAGATTCGGAAACTGAGTCGCACTGAATCGCCATTCAGCGAAATATATATTCAATTTACGATAGTATTCGGGGGAAAGTTCAAGAATTCTTTGTTCTTGTTCAACGAAAAACGTGGCTCAATAGTTCAGTGTTCGAAAAATTTATGTAGGAAGTTTTATGTTGAGATAAAATCGTGAGAAACTATAATCTCTTTGGGAGACTTCAGAAAATGTATAAGTTTCATCATCAGAGTTAAAAGACCTGATGTTTTAATGCCATCTCTGGTCTACTTCATACAGGAAAACTTTAAATTTTCCTTAGTTATATCTCAATGACGAGAATGGCAGTTTAGAGAGTAGTTTTTCATTGGTATTGATCTGTGTGTAATCGATATTACTGAATATATTTTCTATTTTGCCTTTGGTAAATATAAGTGATAGTTCAACATTCTATCCAAATGTTTTCAGGTCAGTTCCAGTACAAATAATATTTAAAAATTACTAATTAGTCATCTACCTTCAGAACTAGTTTCCTAGGTGAAATAGTTGGAATTTTCAGTTCTTTCCACTGAATATTAAACGGAAAAAACAGAAATGTTTATAGTAGATTATCTATTTGTGAAAAACTGTACTCTAAGTGAAATGCAATAGATATTTAGGTATCGTTATTTTGCTGTTCTATAATGAAAAAGGAAAGAAAATGAAGTACTTCCCAAAACTATTTGCTCAATGTGTTTCATATTCCAACGAGATTATTTCAAATATTTTGAAAATTGCCCGTATGTGCCAGTTTCGAATCAATTTTTCTCTCAATTGACCGTACTACGAAGTGCAAAAGCGATCGAAGTGGACGATTTAAAATTGCTCTAATGGTACATACGTAAAACCCCTAAGAAGTGCTCGCACCCAGCCTTGTCAGGCGTCGCTCTGTAAACAGATGATTAAGTTAAGTACAATGTTAGTATCATAGTTGCGTGAACTGGAACAAAAATCAATAATGCACTCAGACGAACTTCATTCGCTGAATGAAATAAAAGAGCGGGAAATGAATTAAAGATGAAGAGGCCACGGCAAATACTTGGTTTTAAATTGCAACAACTGGTGGACGACCTGATTTCTGATTCAGTTGAATAGGGATGTAATAGAAACGGCTGACAACAATAGAAAAATGAATGCAACTTTCAGAATTGAGATGTGTCTGCAAAACAATAAAAATATCTAGGTTACACCTTCAATAATAAGGGGTAAATAATTCGAATGTTTGAGTTACATAGATATTCCCTACACCTGTGAATTCCGTATTAGACATCAACATTATACTCTAAAACTCACTTTGAGATATCATTTTGCATAATAATCATCCAATACCAATTATATGTATGTCCAAAATTCACCATAATTACGGATTATCTAAACGTCAAAACGTTGTTTTGTCGACAAATTAATACGCCCCCACGGCACTTAACTTGCGTCAAAATGACGTTTTAGCGCTTTATAGATCCTTTTTGAGTTTTTTTGCAGCTTTTAGACTTTGTAGACGATTTTGAGCTCTGTAGGCGTGTTTTGATGCTTTGTTAGTGCTTCTTGTATGCGCTTTTTAACCATTTTTTACGGTTTCTAGATCCGACTTTAGATCTCCCGAACCCCGGATTTTCTTAAAACCTCTATCGGCTATTTTCCCTTGGTTACATGGCGGGACTACATAATCTTGTCTATAGACTAGACATGTTCCTTCGGGCAAAGAAAATACGACATCAGAAAGTTTTTCCATATGAACCGATGGATTTGAGAAAGTATCTTCATACAATGAATAATGCTGTGTTTGTCAAGACAATGGAGAAGTCTGGTAATTAGCTTACACTACTCCAAGTTTCAAGCAAGTCTAGAATTCACAAAATAAGCTGTGGTGACTGAGACAGAAAGTACGATAGTCAAAATAAGTGAATTATAGAAACTCGATTCAAGGAACACGTTCAGTTGCGTAGACCAGAGAAGTTTAGAACCGTTCAACATACCTTTGAGAACGGTCAACACAACAACAAGCCTTTAGAAGATTTTGAAAGTTTCAATAGCGATAAAAATACTTTTTGTTGAGAGAACCCGGCGAATCTGTGAAAAGTATTTTCATCAGATGGTGCCTAAGACACCCCCCCCCCAATAAATGTTTCAGTCAATTTAATGCACTGTTTTTCAAAATTGCCAGCAAGTGCAAAAAAAAACTGCAACAACGCAGATCCATCCTCATATATATCTGCCCTTTTCGCCGATTTCATCAATTTCCCCTGGTTTTACTTTCTCCTGAACACTCGTAATTAGAGTCAACTCGAGAAAAGGAGTAACGCTGGTCTAACAATCGTCAGATTGCTCTGCGGTTTTAGAACGACTCGTGATTTTCGCGCTGAACTGAAAAAAGTCGCGGCTAGACTTCGCAGAAGGCAATAATAAAAGCTTTTATTTCCTTGTCTCGAGAGTTGCAATTCACCCGATTCGTTAGAAGGGTAAATTACGTGGAGCAATTTTTGTTTCTGAATTGTCTTGCGCTTATGATAATGTACATGGCTGCTTGCGCCAGAGCCGCGGATTTATTTTAATGGCCGCCTTGGATTTCAGAAGTAGACGCAGTACAATCATCGTTTGCTAATAAAGGAACTGGTAATGATCGTCAAGACGTGAAATCTGTTCTAATTGAAGAACCTTCGGTAATATGAAAAGGAATGACTGAAAATTGATAATAAGGCCGGCCAAAGATTCGAAATTTGTTACAAGTTTTTTACAGAAGGTCAATTACCGTGCCAAAGTGCATCAGAAGTGCTTGTTTCGTATACATTTCAAAAACTTCAGAAATGTATATGACGAATAAATCTCAAACGAGAACAACTCTACGGTTGTTTCCCATTTAATTCAATATCAAAATCCTTCGTCGTGTTTGTTGAGGGTACTTTTCTATTCAATTCTCTGCATCAGCCTTTCCGGGATCCGCTGGGAATCTGCCCCATCAAGAATTCATCGTTTCGGCCAACTTTTTGAATAACTCCGATTGGATTCTCGAACATTCGCCTACCAGAGTATTGAAATAAATAGCTTGGTGAATCGAGCCAACAACTATTCACGAAAGGCTTGATTTTGTAAAGGACTCGCCGGTTTTAAGTGCTAGACAAGTTTCTGCATATAACGATAACTTTATTAAAAAGACCTTGTCTGGAAAAAGCTGCATTGCGGTTTATCAACGAAGGAACAAACAAAACGTTCATAATTACGGTTGCTTGTTAACAGGCAAAAAATTGCAGACTTGAAATCGTTGAGCATTCAGAAATAGTCTGGGGAAAATTTCTGTTGTGGATTCTTGGAATTTGTCAATTATTATATTTGATTACCGCGAGTCCTGAGTTACTGTGTTTACAACATGAAGTAGCGCCTTTAATTATATCACAGAACCTCCTGAAAATACACAAAATTCCTTACTGAAATCTATTGACAAAAAATTTAAATCCAACCTCACTCACAAGTCAATAAAAATATTCTCGGACAGTCAAACGGCGTTGGAAGCTCTTGACTCCCACCGAGCAACGTCTAAGTTGGTAGCAAACTGCCAAAAAAGACTCTCCTCGATAGGAAGACAGATTGTCTCTGGTCTGGATTCCTGGCCATACTAGCCTGGAAGGCAATGAAGCTGCTGACTCTCCCTACCTACTGCATGGTGGTCAGCGGCTGCTGATATTCAGTATAACTTTCTGCAACCGGGCCAAACCGTCACAGCAGAGTCCCTACGAAATGCATCAGAAATTGCTTCAGCTGCAGCCGACAGTAGTGAACAGAACAGGTCCGATCCTGCTTCAACACAACGCCCGTCCGCACGTTCCACAAATAACCGTCTAAAAATTGAACGAATTGATCGTCGAAGTTCTGCTCCGCCCACCATACTCTCCAGACCTCTCGTCAACCGACTACCATTTTTCAAAGCACTTCGATAACTTTCTCACCGGTAGCACTTTCGCCAATCAGGACCAGGCAAATACGAACTTCGTCGATCTGCGATCACTATGACGTTCATGATAATACGTGGACAATACCCTGCCAATTTCTCGCATACAGCGTTCAGAGGGATTAGCCATGGGGTGTCTGAAAGATATTGTAACGAACCTGACGCCGTCCCTGACCAATATCTCAGCCAGCGAATAAACACATGACATCACCGCGAAAGAATGCAGTCTGACTCGCCGGGAAAATACTAGGCGAGTACAGAGACCACTAGAGAAATCTAAAACGATCGTTGCCGATATATAAGGCCTGCTTCCCGTTCAGAGATGGCGGTTGAATTGGATAAAAGGTATTACAGTTTGAGACTCATAAAAACCGAAAAAAACTTTTGAAACAGCCTACACCTTCCGCGACTCCTAAACAATATTATCTACAGCAAATGCATCAAGAATCTGCCAATATCGCCCAAAATAACCGTTTGCGCTGACCGAGCTGCTTTCCTTGAACTGCCCGAGTTGGCAACATTTTCATATTATTGAGATGCCCGACAACGTCCTTATCTGGATTATTTATACGACCGCCGGAGGAATTTGAGCAAAAGGAGTCACAATTATTGTAGCCCCAGAAGGGTGATAGGCGATAATCCTGAGTTAGAGCTTCTCTCTCTCCCTCCAGATTTCTTTCGACCCTTCTCCATTATAATTCCTGCTGTATGGGTTGTTACACTTGAGATTCCTTGTGACCAAAGAGACGATAAGGGATGAGAGAAGTTACCGACGGTACGGTGGGTTTTATGAAAGATATGAACTGTTTTCGGTTATACAGTGCGGTCAATAAATAATAACATTCTTGCAATTCCGTAATGGAATTGAATCAGATATCATTCACAGGTTTCCTATACAATATAAGTAATGAATGAAGCAGAAATTTCACATGCGTTTCTATCGCTTTCCAAAGTCGTATTAGGTAAATAATTCGCAAATACAACAATCAAGTAGGTATAAAGAATTGTTTTTCCTCCATAAAAAACCACTGCATCTGATCTATTGTAGTCGTCGCATTCGAAGTGTAATAACGCTGCGCTTTTCATCCGTCACAACCGCCCCCGTTCATTCGAATATCAGCAAACAAATTAATTTCGCAGACAGGTCGATATTTCGGATTCTCAACGGGAAACCATCCGAGGTTATAAATTTCGATGGAAAAATATTAAAACAAAAGGGTATTCCCTCAACAATGTGTTGGGATTTCATGCATGCCGGGCCGATGATAATAATTTTGAAACGGCATACATCTGCAGGCGAATAAAATAATGGCCGCCTGTAGTGGAGCTCGCTAATTTTTCAATTTGGATTCCCTTATGAAATTTGTTTGTTCCGTGGTTTTTTTTTGATGTTTTGGCGGAGATCAAAGATACCAAGATGGAAACGCTTTATAGCACAACACCTGGATATGATTACTAACGATAGTAGATTACTAACGCAAGTAGATCAACTATGAGAGTTCTGTGACAGGAAGTGGCTTATCACTGTTTGTAGTGACGTTATCGCTGTTTGAGAGATAACGATTCGAGTGCGCTTGGAATGATAGGAGAAAAATAATAATTGGGTATACAGGATGTTGTTTCAAACCACACCAATCAATCCCGAAACAGCCACTGTTTGGTGTGGATTTTGGGCTGGTGACGTCTTCGGTCCATATTTCTTTGAGAAAGACGCATACCGTATAAAAAACGGACTGTATTTCAGTGAATTAGAAGATTATTGGGTTATTGGTTAATATCAATAACTTTTCGCATATTTTTGATTTGGTATGTTCGAACATTAACAACCTTAAATAAGTTTTGTATTTGTATGTTATACTATGAGCATTCATTGGGAAAATATTGCCCCATTCATTTATCTAGGAATTACCACAAGTACATTTATTAATCATAAATGATAAATATTAGTAAAATTATTATTGATACCTATATTGTTCAACCAAAGAATTATGCTATCATAATTCATGAGTTATGGGTCATTTTGCTCACTTACTCAACGAGAAATGGTCACTAATTAACGTTCTTTTCAATATACATAAAAAAATTATTATTTCCTTCGGTAGTGTCAACAAGGACCTATAAAAAATGAAGGAGAAAATACTGCCACCAAGATATCAGTAAGCCAGAAACGATACGAATCAATGACGATGTTATTAAACACCGTTCTTTGTTATTCAAATGAAACAGAAACTGAAAATAATCCGATATGAAAAATAACTTGATTAAATCCTATTTCACAACTCTATCCGCAACGTTACAAAAGTATTATTAATCAAACTACGGAAAGCAACTAACCTGGAACAAGTAACAATGTTTAAATTTCCACACACCGAAACATAACTGATATTATTAAAAGTTTTGACTCTAATTTCCATGTTTAGTTCATATTGTAATGAATCTGAAGCCGGCCCTGACCGTTATCTCAAACCCTGCGGGAAGAATGTGATTGACGAACCGCAACGAAAAGAATGGATTAGTACCGAAACCGGTAGATGTCTCTAGAATGTTCGTCACGACTATAAAAGATCGGATCCTCGCTCAGAGA
>WOGP01005230.1:0-13316 GCA_015342065.1 Leptinotarsa undecemlineata
AATGTTTATATGAAAGTAGCTGTTTCAGGAGGACTTTCTTTCAGTTTGTGTCTGAAAGTTACTTCTTTGCATGATCTTCACATCCATGTAGAGTTGCTTATTTAAAATTGATTACTTCCTTCCTTTCTTTGGTAGATTCCCTAGTCCCTTTTTTTCGCATCTCAAGTGGAACATTCATATTCAATCTCTATGCCAAAATCTGATATTCATTCTCCACACGTTTGAAGTCCTGTCATCCTCACTACCACTAGAACAAGTAAAAACACTGTATTATGCCCTAGTTGAGAGCCATCTTCGATATGTTTTATTAGTATGGGGTGGTGCCCTAAAAGGTTATTTATATTCTATAGAGGTCCTCTACTACAAAGACGGTTTTTAAAAATTATCTAAAAAAAAGACCCACTTTTCCATCTGATGCTCTCTATGGGGAATCTCATGTATTTTATGTCTACCAACTCTTTTTCCTGAAAATTAATATGTATTACCACCAAAAACAAAAATTTAAACTACCCACACATGAATATGATACACACTTGATATGATATGATATGTAGATTGGCAGGATGAATAAACTTTATTAATATTATTATCAGTATCTTATTTTGAGACACGCTGTAGTTTGTCATATTTCGCAAAACACCATAAATTGTAACACTGCTTCGATAGTTGCGTTCGGTATCCCTAGAGCTTGAGCCATAAACTACAGCGCGAGCCACATTAAATCATTTATAGATTTATCTCTTACTATGTATTTCATAGACCTGATCATATTTTCATTTCTGTCTTTCCTAACAATGACAGAAGAAATATTATGTTTCACAGAGGCGAACTGGTGATAAACACATACAAATTCTTTTTCACAGTCTTGCTTGGATGGTCACTGAATAATTTCATTACGATCTATTTGCTTTGAAACGTAAATAGATTTTTTTGGCTTCTTCGTTTTTATGTACAATGCAAAGATTCAAAGATTTGAAAGTGGTAAAGAATAATTTTTCTTGAATTAGTTTCAACTATGCTACCTACACCATGAATATTTCTTCATTATAATTTTCATTCAAATGAAAACATCAGGGTTTTTACCCCGCCTAGAAATTGTTCAGTATGCTTCAAGCACAGGCTATTCGACTTGTTTTTATACTGGCACGTCAATTCACTGAGATCTGATTCCATAAAATAACTGTCCTCCTCCTCCATGTTTTTTCTGCAAATAACACTTTATTGCTAGATTTTCACTAAGCAGTTTAAAAAACTGCAACAAGTGTTTTGCTCTATCAACACAATATTATTATTTCAACTAGTTATCGGTTTTCTTCAAGTATCGACCAATTAGGTCATATAGTTCATGTTTCTTTTCGAGAATCCAAAAATATCATTGGAACTGTCACAGCATATACCACAAGTAATGTGGAAACCACTAGGGCAAAGAAAGGGAGAGATGAGATCCATAACATCAGCGATTTCTCAGGTGAGAAGAGATCTTTTTGTATACCATACCGATTCAACAGTATTCAGATATTTGGATGAGATATTGCAAAAAATATATTTCAACACTAATATTGATGAAAACCTTAGCCCAAAAACAACGTATTTATGATCCAACAGCAGTTGGTGCTGTTGGTGATTATTTTCTCAGGTTCATAAATGATTTGTTAATTTTTGATGATCTGTGTCACGAAATTGGCAAGAGGAACTATTCGATTGTTTCAAAAGTATTGTGTTATTGTCATGTGTTTTTATAGCTTCATATCTTAATGAATATTCATTCTGCTGTGTCAATTTTTGGCTAATTCTCCTTTGAGAATTCAAATTGAACCAAAGCGCTGCCAAAATACCAAAAAAATCAACCAGGTATTAATGTAATATAAACTGATTTGAAATCCCTGAAAAACAATAAAAATAATAACCGAAAATAACACTTTCATTAAACAAAAACCTGAAGTTACATGAAAGTAACATACAAGCTACAACCAAACAATAAAAAATTGAAACAAAGCTGAGAATTAAAAATATTATTAACAAAGAATGAAAAATTAAAATTTAAAGATTCCTAACAAAGTTACGACACGACGTTTCGCTTGTTAGTATCCACAATCGTCTTCGGGTGATAACTGGACTTATTCCTTCGAGATCTGACTATTTGTATGTCATTTCAATGCTTTCATCTATTCCCTCTTTCCTCTTTATGCTTCATTGGTTTTAGCGAGAGATGACTATTTGGCGTGAGGTGGTCGTTTTTCGCTTGATCAGAGGTTTCCATATGTTACGTATCTCTATGCTAGCTTGACTGAATGTGTTGTTGGACAACATATACGCAGCTTCCTTGAATTTTCTCTTAAACCAGTGTTCCTCTTTGTGGATGATTTTAGCTTTAGATATTATTTTTAGATTTAGATATTTTAGATTTAGATATTTTAGACTAGATTTTAGATTTCAGCTAGATATTATGTTGATGAGTCCAAACATGCTCTGCTATTCCGGATTTGCTGGTTTATCCTCGCTGTGTGTGTTTTTTGTGCTCAGAAATGCGAACTTTCAATGGCCTTTTAGTTTCACCGATGTATGATCCTCTGTACTCGCAGGGTATCCGGTAAATGCAACTCTTTGAACTGCAGTCCGCGTTTGGTGGCCTGGTTTTTGTGAGGCTGCTACGGATAGTGTTCCCAGATCTGAAGCAGATCCTGATGTTATACTTGTACCCAATCCTTCTCATCCTTTCCAATAATCCTCTGATGTCAACCACCTTCAAATAAAAATCAACCAGGGGTTTTGCATTGCAATAATTCAGGAAGAGGATTTGAGGACCCTGGTGGAGATAGACCTATCATAAACGGTGCGTGAGATGGCGAATGGACTGGGTATCAGCTACCATGCGGTTTTTGATGGTTCAAAATATTTTGGAAAGTTTAGAAAGCTTGAAGAGTGGATGCCTCACTTTGCTGTAACCAAACCAAAACGATCTTTTTTTTGTGGGTCGAATCGTCAAGTATAATGAAGAGTGGACCTTCTACGATAATATGAGACATTCAGGACATTGTTTCAACACCGATGAGTCAGTCAGACACTTTACAAATGCGAAAAACTTCTAAAACAAACATGGTTACCATCTGGTGGTCAGCGATGGTCACCCACCATACTCCCCAGATTTACCGCCAATCGACTAGTATATTTTCAAGCACTCCGGTGGTACCTTCTCCAATCAGGACCAGCCAAAACCGGCTTTTGTCGACTTTATCGAATGCCGGCACCCAATTTTCATGCTGAAGGAATTATTCGACTTATGTTTCGTTGGCAAAGGTGCTGTGATTCAAATGGCGCATATTCTGATTGAAATGAAATAGTATATACTGAGATATCATAATTTGAAATAGACTCATAAATAGAAACAAAACTTCTGAAACTACCTAATATATCCGCTTTTTTGTTCCGCACACATTCTGCATTATTTTTTAGTTCACTACAGAATGTCGATATCCGATGATGCTCACTATCAATTAATAATTCAAGGAAATTCATCAAAAACCATAAAGAGAAAACTTCAGTGCCGAATAAATCAGGTCTTATGTGGGCCAAACAAGGAGAACCTCTTGTGGAAGAATAAAAGAACACGAAGAAAGTTTTTTCGAATTCAACATTTAATATTTGGGCTGAAAATACTAGTTCGGACTTTCATTGTCTAATATATGATTTGAAATACCTGAGAGACCTGAAAGAGAAGAATTAAAAAATGAATACCTGAAAATAAAAAGTATATTAAGCAAAAACCTGAAATGGAATAACAGTTAAATGAAATACAAGTAAAAATAGAACAATTGAACAAAAATTAAATAAAAATAAGAAAATGAAAAAAGAAAATAAATATAGAAAGTTAAGAGATTCCAAGCCACGTTAGTTCACAACTTTTCGATTGTTGGTATGTACAATCGTCTTCGGGTGATGACTGGACTGATTCTTCCCAGAGATGACTATTTATGTGTCGTTCTAGTACTTTCACTTATCCCCACTTTCCATTTTCTGCTCCACTGGTTTAGTGGGAGATGACCGTTTGGCGGGAGTTGGTCATTTTTCGCTTGATGATGGGTTTCCATACGTTGCGTATCTCTACGCTGGCTCGGCTGAATACGTTGTTAGACAACATGTATGCGGCTTCCTTGAACTTTCTCCTTAACCAATGTTTCTCTCTGTGTATGATCTCAGCTTGGGACCACTCGATGTTGTGTTGATGGCAAACATGGTCTGCTATTCCTGATTTGCTGTGCTCGGTAATGCGAACATTTGTGTTTTTATTTCCTTTTTTCATTTCTTTATTTAATTTCTGTTCAATTGTTCTATTTTTACTAGTATTTTATTTCTCTGTTATTTCATTTCAGGTTCTTGCTTGATATAATTTTTATTTTCAGCTATTCATTTTTTTCAATTATTCTCTTTTAAGTCTCTCAGGGATTTCAAATCATTATATATTAGACAATGAAAGTCCGAACTAGTGAAATTCATCATGAAACATTATCAATCACCTTCAAATTTTGGCTGAAGCTTCGGCTATGACGTATAACATTTGGAATGCTTTAAAATCATTAGATTTGAAAATAGTGTATGACCAAATGAAATTGAATCTTTTCCCTCTACTGAATCTGTTTTCTGATGTGGAAATTGGTAATCAGTTTATTACCTGTTAATTCAACGGGTTTTTGAATTTAAAACTATGACAATCAAGGTTTTTCATACTTTAATGTACTAACCTTTATTAGAAATGAGTAACACTCGAGCAGAAACGATATCTGTGTGCATCGTAATCACACACAATAACTCTAGAAATGAGGAAATCTATTCCCAGCTTCTATGCTCGCACACCCTGCTTTTTATACCTTTGGGTGTACCTACTGCACATTGATACGCCTACTGAGCCCAACCCTGGGCAATGCTACATAGCAAGATGTTAGATACTACCTTAAAAAAACTACACTTACAGCGTACCTAGACTTCAAACAAAATGTTTATTGTACTGTCGCTTTTTATGAACTATTCATCCGAATCGCTACAGCAATATATTCCGCTTTTTACTGAAAATGCTTCGCATTTAATGGGATCTTATTTATACACAAATACGGAATAGATACATTACAGGACTCCTAGGACGAGTAATAAATGTTTGTAAGAGATATGTGAACACTCAATATTTCAAGGTGAACCGAGTTTAGCTTGAAAATGTGATAACATTCAGTGGTAAGGGATAAATAGTATTCATCATTCGATCTAATGGCTTTTATTGATTATATTTATTGATCTTGCAAATAATTATTTTGTGATGACCACACTCAGAACACTAAAAAAGGTTTGTTCTAGAGAAAAAAATTTCAAAAATTACATAAAACCCCAGAAATTTCACTGCTGCCCTTCTCTGTGGTCTAACATTGTTTTTCGGTTCACATACATACGTTGTTGATGAAACAAGTCAACTTTAATAAGCCATTCAAGTCCCAGACTTTAGAAAATTCATGAAACACTTCAATTTTCGGGGGAGGGGGGGCACATTCCTACGGAAAGATAACCCCCTTTCAAGCCACCTTACCCATAAGTCCATAAGTCTTTCGGGTTTCCACCAAAAGGAAAAACCATAACCATGAACTGTGTCGATTTCGACAAAACACAAACTCAAGTTGTCAAAATGAGAAACATTTTGGAGAATTCTTGTCACCAGTGACTGTTTTTGTCAACAACTAAATGTTCCGTCGGCAGATGGTGAAATTAAAAGGTTTCGTTGTTTTGTCTGTGCAGAACACCCCATCATACTTCATATTGAACATAAGCTCCACTCAATCATTGATAAATGTAAACATATCCACTTTTTGTGAGTTTCATCACATGTTGGTATAGCAGGCAACGAAAGGGCCGACCAGCTGGCAAAGGATGCTATTACTAACCCACTCACAGATATTGAAAAAAGAATAGCCTACCCTGACGTGAAACCGTTTTACAAACAAATCCTTACTAACATATGACAACAGCAATGGAATGGCTCCAACTCTAAGTTAGCAGCAATCAAACCATTGATCTTATCTTAGAAAGCACTTCCTAAAACGAGAAAATTGCAATACTCGCCTCACTCATGAGTACATCCTCAACGGTAATAACCCTCCAACATGTGAAGTTTGTGACTGTGCTATAAGTGTCAAACATATTTTATCTCTGAGTGCGCATCTTACTACAACGAAAGAGTCGAGTATTACATCCCCCCTTCAATTGAAGCAGCGTTAGGAGAAAATTGTAACTATGAAAAACTTATTGCCATTTTAAGACGTATAAAGCTGCTGCACCGTATATGAAAATTTATTTTAAGAAATCAATATTTCTATGAAATTTGAATTGTCGCTAATAACCCTCGAAGTTGATGTTGAGTAAATAAATGTAATTAAAAAAAAATTTTGAACAAAAGAAACATAAAAGTGACAGTAAATTGAAATTTGATTGAAATTACAATAGGGGTGAAGGTCGGAAGAAAGTAAACTGGAAGTTACCTCCAGCATTAAATAGTAGATACTAGTAGATACTAATACTAGTAGATTTTGTCACAGCGATATGTGACGATCAAGATTTTGAAAGATTTCCTGACAATAACCATATCATTTTCTCGTCTTCGCAAAGTAAAATCTCCAAATAATCGTACTCGTCAAAAATATCATATCGTTTGTTCTATAAAAGGTTATTCGTCAATACTCGAATTCGTTAAGTTGAGAGGTATTACCCTCTTTCCAGTTCCCCAATTATATATAACATATAAAAACGATTTCAATAGCTACTAAGAGGTAAATGAAGTTATTTACCAAAATAATACATGATCATCGAAATTTGCATATACAACTTCCAATATGTTCAAATATAGAATCACCGTAAACAAAAGTGATATACAATTCAAAGGACTGAATTGGCTTGAAACGCTAATGAAATAGGACATAAATCCAAGTTTATAAAAACATAAAATGGTACAATTCACAATTTTCAGTCAACTGATCATGAATTTACAGTCAACATTTGTTGGAAAAGATACAATTTCACAAATGAAAACATAATGTGTCACTTTTTCTTTACGATCGTACGGTATATAAGTCACTTGTCACATATTTCCATCAGCCATGAAGAAATATAGTGGTCCAAATTTGTGTTTTTTTACTACTTTACTCACACCTGTGATGCCACGTTATGAGCTATTACAATTGTTAACATTGATTCTAAGTATTGTTACGCTTTCACCCGTGAGTTTACCAATAATTAACTACACTGAACCATAATCAAACTCAACTTCATTTCACTATTAATATAACAAAACACTTCAACTAAAACTTTAACTATTATTCAAATGTCTATCGCCTTATAAGATCGCTTTGCACCGCACTGTCCGCGAAACTTGACTATATCGCTGTGCTCGTAGGTATCGTTTATATGCTAACAAACTATCCTGAAACCGGTGTAGAATTCCTCAGAAAACCATCGAAGCCGGTAGAATATTCGCCGGGATTCCATCGAAACGGTGAGAACATCGAGCAGCCGCGATCCATCGGCCGTTCTGGCGCGCTCTTGGCCACGTCACAATTGGTTTATGGCTACCAGTGGTGGCCGACGTTTCCTTTAGGGCATGATTCACAACAATATTAATAAATTTTGCTTTTCTATGTTGTGGTCTGCAATAGGTTCTTTGCCATCTTGCAACTTCTCACCACAAAAATGTCTTAATCTTCAATAACTGACTGTCAGAATCACTTAGAAGAAGGAACACTTAGAGACGACATATCTTATCTTTATGATGCTCTTGTGATTTTTTACAGGCAGGGAAGTTCACTGAAATACCCGATTATAATTCGGTCTTTGACTCGATGTTTCATAACATTTAAAAATGTAATCTTCTTTTTTTATCATTATTTATATTTGTCATTCTAATTGTACATATTCAACAGACATAGTTTGATTTGCGAACTTGGACTAATCCGATCTATTTTTTGTTAATAGGATATGGATGCAATAAATTTGAATTTGAATCCTTCTGCAGGGTAGCGAAAGCATGTATAAAGACATCCATTCATTCATTCATGGATGCAAGCCGACTCGATAGATTGATAGGATAAGCTCCTAGGAATGAGGCCGGCGAAAGAGTTCACAAAGAAACCATCGCCCCGATTTACGGAAGACCTATTAACCACAACCGTAAGGTTGTAAGGATAGTGATGGGTTTACTAACGGGGCATAGCCGACTCGAAAAACATATGAGCAATATGGGTCTGACAGAAGAAACCCAATGCAGGTTTTGTCAAGAAGAGGAAGAAACCTCACTGCATGTGCTCTGTGAATGCAAAGCGATAGCAAGGCTGAGATACGCAAGATGCGGAAAAGAGAAACCAGATGGTGCCAGCTATATGAAAGGGCCAGTATCAAGGCTATGGTGTCTCATCAAGGAGATCAAGCTAGACAATGAGCTCTAACAACCAAGAAGCTTCACAATAGATCTGAAAAGGTCGCGGTGAATCAGGCCATGGGCTAGCCCCCCGACAATCTAATCTAATCTTCCGTATTGTTCTGATTTAAAACCATTATTATGTCCTATCTGTATAATTATTTTAATGTCTCTATTGAGATTGTTAGCACGTGAAAGTAACGAGAATGCTCTGTGCAGCATTAAATTGTAGGCTGCTGATTTATGACTGTCGGGATGGAAATAATTCTACATATGGAACATAATAATGGTTACAACGCAGACACAATCCAGAAATTAGTCAGAAAACAATGCCTCACAAACTCGTTTCTTTCACATATATTTCCTCTCATGAATAACAAATACGTGTCTTAAATAGCAACACTTTCAAAACAATGAGTGAATGAAAAACATCATCAGAAAATAACTGATGAAAAGACACGTGTAGCTCACAGACAGAACAAGAATCTCAAGTGACCTATGACCCGCAATTTATAACAGAACATGCTGTTTCTGCTTGCTTTCATCCACAATTCCAATCGTAGGTGCGTTTATTGGAAACTCCGTAAGGTTTTAATGGAAAAGGCCGCCGAACCTCACTTCCTGTCTATTCCCATTCCTTCATGCTGCTGTAGTGAATGGAAACAGATTAAATTCGGATAGGAAATTTGAAGGGACAACATTGAGAGGTCGATGGCACGTGAAAACGTATTTCAGAATCCAAATGAGAACTGACTGATTCATTGCATTGATTATGTTTTATGTGTTTGCAAAATTTAATAAAAAAACTACTGAGCCCATGACTCAATGAATTGAAGATAAAGATTGGACACCAGATCAGAACAGTTGCAGGTAGCCTCTGGCACAATGTTGTCACTATGCTTGCATTGTTTATTTCCTAATCATAAAGATTGGTGTCATTTTTTCGAGTAAAAATACTGGAGATAACTGGAGAAAATATTGGAGATAATTGGAGAAAATACTGGAGATAATTGGAGATAATTACCGCAGTGGAATCCTCTAGTTCCTTATTGATCTGGCCGAGGCTGAAAAATTCAGATGGTAAATTTGAGAACAGCTTGATCGAGAACTAGTTCTAACATCTAACATCAACAATGTAGAATGAAGAGTTTTTCACGGTCTACGCTGAGATAACAGAAGATCGAAGATGTTCTTCAGAAGAAGCAATACACGAAGGCTGTACGAGAGCCTACATATTCAACTGAAAGGGAGTTGTATCAGACTTCCAAGAACACGAAGTCTAGTTTTCGGGAAAAAAGAGAGCATCGCTAACACCGCACCACAGTAAGCCCCTTATATGGACTACTCGAAATCCACAAGAAGAGTGTTCCGCTGAGACCAATCATTAGTTCCAGGATTCAGCTACAAAAAACTTGTCCACATTTTCACTTCCAACCATAACCACTACAAGGAAAAACTTCATCTTTTGTGAAGAGTTCATGGATTCTTGTAGAATTACTAGAGGCAATCGAAGTCGCAGATCAAGATCAATTGATCAATTTCAACGTGGAAAGCCTTAACACCAACGATCCTGTTGAAGAAGCACTTCAAATTATATAGAGGAAGCTATCCGAAGTACAGGACCTGGAAGATGATACGAACTTACCTGTAGGGACTTACCTATATATGGAATTACTAGGATGCTGTGTACGGAACTGCTATTTCCAATTGAAGGGCGAAATCTTTACGTGAGATAGACTACAAATGGGAACGCCACCTTCACCAGTTATAACCAACATATACATATATGAAATGATTGATATGGTTGATATAAGTTGACGACACCATAGAATTACAGAATGAGACACTTTTCTGAATCACATCAACAGCGTAAGACCTTTCATCACCTTCGCAATGAAGAAAGAGATCCAAAACGAATTGCCATTCTTAGATGTGTTGGTGGAGGAAAAAGTGGGAAACATATATCGAAACAGTATCTGAATCATGAATCCAACCACCATCAATCTAACCAAAAGAGAAACCATCAAGACTCTAGTGGATCATGCTTTCGGGCTCTGTAATACGAAGGATGGTCTCGAGGAGGAACTGAGTATAATCAAAAAAGATCTTCAACGGAATGGTTACTCCAAACAGACTTTGGCAAGAAGACAGCTAGAGCCTCGCAAGTAAAAGAATCCATCACAACTACTGCTTGCCCTTCCCCACGTCGAAGAATTGCCGGAAAGGATAAGAAGAATTGGGTCCAAGTACCGTAGTACTGGAAACCGTAGCAGCCTCACTAAAACCAGGCCACCACATGTGAACTGCATTTACTGGATACCCTGTGAGTGCGGTAAATCCTATATCTTTGAAACTAAGGAGCCATTGAAAGTTCGCATTGCCGAGCACAAGAGAGACAGACAGCGATGAGAAACTAGCAAATCAGGAATAGCAGACCATGTTTGGACTCATCAACATAACATCAAGTGGTCCCAAGCTGAAATCATCTACAGAGAGGAACACTAGTTCAAGAAGAAGTTCAAAGAAGCTGGATGCGCAACATATGATAATCAAACTGAGAGAGGGAAGAGGGGATAGATGAAAGCTTTCGAATGACCTATGAATAGTCATCTCTTTGAAGAATAGTCCAGTCATCACCCGAAGACGATTTTGGACACTAACAATCGAAAAGTCGTGAAGTAACTTTGTTTTACATCTTTTTTAATTTTTTATCCCAGTTTTTATTTCATTTTTTATTGTTCAATTTTGAATTTTTTGCTTATTTTATTATAATTTCATTTCATGATCGAAACGTTGTGAAGTAACTTGGTTTGAAATCTTACAAATTGTTTATATCTTTTATTCTTTTTTATTTCTTTTTGCTCCTTAGTCATTTTCATCTTTCACCTTGATTGTTTTATTTTATTTGTTATATTGTATTTCCATTTTACGTTTTATATCTTGATATTTCAGCTATTTATTTTAATTTGTTCCTTTTTTAAGAAATTTCAAATCATATTAGAATTATGGTAGACGATGAAAGTCCAAACTAGTAAAATTCAACAATCATTGAGAGTACTAATTTCAGAAAATATCTTCAAGTGGTTAGCGAAAAGCAAAGTTCTACAGGTCAGAAAGAAAGAGAGAGATAGAAGAAGAGGACCCAAATTGGACCCCTGGGGTACTCCTGATGAAACCATAGTGAACTATGTCACCCAATTATGATGTGATTAAGGCAATCAATGAATCATTCATTCCAAAATTTTTCAGTTCATTGATCAATTGTATGTCAAAACCTCTGAAAATTTTGGTATTAATGACATCAAATTGACCTGTTTCATTCATGCTTGCAGAAATATCTGTTGAAAAACTCCGTTTTCCGTCAAACAGCTGTCGCCCTACGAACGACAACCCTCAGAAGTCAAAACTTGTGCAAGCTGATGATTAACTTACATGTGGTTCCTACCATGGATTGGGCGATGGGCTGAGAAGATCGATCGTCCGGCCTCTCGGCTCGAACCATCGTTTCACCTGACGGTCGATTTGATCAGTGGAACAAACCATTCGCGCCAACCCAAACGGCAGCCGTTCCGTTTATCCAAGTAAATTAGAAGTAGTTGAGGGATGTTTCATATAGACATGCTGATATGAAGTGATCAAGTTTTTAATTTGGATAAATATATGCTATTTATGAATGATTTTTGAAGTTATTGGGAGATATGGAAATTTATGAAATAATCTGACAATTTTCATTTAAAGGATTGAAATTGAAAATAAATCTCGAATTATCGTGCTCTACTGGAAGAGGAAATACCCCGAGATGGTCGCTTGTTATGATGCCGAATCCGTTTCATCACATATCGCCATTTGGAATTTTCTGTAAAGTAAACCAAAATGTGGGAGAAGAATCCGTTATAATTATCCGCAACCAAATTAGCTATCATTTCTAAAAATATAATTCGCAAAGCTGGCGAATCAATATTAATTTATCGGTAAGTAGCTATTTCTGATGTTGAATGTTTTCCGTGAAAATATTATTCCTTCTTATTCCTCGGAGGGACCAAGAACATGACCCAAATTCACACCAGAATGAAATGAAGCCGATACTCATTAATTACGTTCACTTCCATGTCACTTGCAATGAAAAGAGTAGCCTTGGTTTTGCGATTTTGTGATCAACCTTGTTCATAACTAGAACACCAACCTTCGGCTTTCTTCAATGAAAAATTAAACGAATCAAACATATTCATCAGTGATAGATAGGCGAGATGATCATTGATAATATTTGAGTCTGAGATAACATTTCATAATTTCCTTCGAAGTATGGACTGAAAAGAATAATTGAGAAAAAGAAAGAGAGATGGAAGAAATCTTGATTTTGTGGCAATTATCAGTAAGTTAACTGTTTTAGTCATCTATTGAAATCAATATTCAATCTTCGAAACATTTTACTCACAGAAAATCCACTTTTTTTCAACTGAGGTTTCAAAATCCATTTTAATGATGAATACTCAGAAAGACACATTTGAAGCAGTTGCTTTCGAACATCTGGGCATATTACAGCAATAACAACAAGAGAAGAACGGTTGTGAATTATTTTTTCTCCGATTGGTGTTGAACGTTGATTTCAGTGACATTCATCGATCATAGAAGTGACATTTTCGATGCCTAGGCATTGGTTTTTGCGATTTGGTGATTAATCTTGCTCATAACTAGAACACCAACCTTCGGCTATCTTTATCGAAGAATTGCAGAATACAAGCATGTATATCAGTAATAGATAGGCGAGATCATCATTTCCAATGTCTACATCATTTTCAATGCCTAGGCATTAGAAATGAAAATCCACATGTTATCCCACAGGGATCTGTTTTGGGACTATTCTTATTCATCA